>JARQOD010001942.1:0-87271 GCA_033576555.1 Oophaga sylvatica | reverse complement strand
CTTGGGGCGCTCAGGTGGGGAAGGGGAATCGCAGCGTCAACTAATACTCTCGGGGACAAAGAAATTTCCGGGGGGCGTCTTTATGGCGCATGTGAAAAGGGGGGAAATGGGAAAAAAATAATTTTCCCCTTTAAAAAAACGCTACCCCCCCCCCTTTTAAATTCCCTGAGTTCTGGAGATACTGCTTACTCCCAAAAATTTTTTGGAAGATTTGTTGTTATCTCGGACATACTTTTATTTCAGTACCTTGGAGGGCATAAAGGGCTGCCCATTAGTCCTGAAATTTTACAGGCAAAATTAGCTCATATCAATCAAAAAAAGTAATTTTAATAAACGGACCAACCCGGGTATATACATCTCCCAAATTCTGAGCATGTTCACATAATTCAGAGCGGTAGTTGACTGGCTTCCCAATAAATCTAAAAGACGCCACCTCTTTATAGGTTGCAAATTCTAAAAAAGTTCATTAAAAATTTTTCTAAAAAATTTTCCCAATTACTTCCCCACAAAAAAAACCAAAGTGTTTTCCTGTTTCAGGGTTTTGAAAAATTAAGACTCTTTTTACTTTCCCCCCTACTGTTCACCCAACCCTGAATGTTTTGTTGTTGAAGTAGACGCCTCAATTTGTGGTGGGAGCCATTTTTCACAGCGATTGGGGAAAAGATACAGTTTTTATGCTTTGGGCTTTCCCATTCCATCCCAGTCATTGAAGAAAATAATTATGACTTGGAAAAAAAGGAAATTTTAACTAAGTTTCTGAATAAAAACTCTTTTTGGGGGGGGCCAATCATTTGGTGATTGTCCTTTTGATCAAAAAAAATTTTAAATTTTTCCGTACCCCTTTTAGATTTCTGCAAGACAAACACATTGGGTCTTCTCCGGTTTTTTTTTTAATTTCTTATCAGCCTGGTTCAAGAAATGGCAGGCTGATGCTCTGTCCAGGACATTTACCGAACCGAGGAGAGATCTAACACTGACTGTACCATTCAACCCCCCAAATTTTGGGGGAAAATCTGTCTAAGGGGTAAGGTTTCCCTTGTGAAGAGTGACATACCAGCTCTGGCATGTCGAGGTAAGGAGGCTTATTTCGCCGTGCAATGCTCTCTGGGAAATTTAATATGCAAATTGCCTCTTCAAAAAAAAGGAGAACTTGTACTCTATAGCGCCACCTATGGAAGTAGCGATCCTACAAGTCATAACACAAGACTCGTTAAAGGGTTGATTGTGACTTGTAGGATCGCTACTTCCAATAGGTGGCGCTATAGAGTACAAGTCCTCCTTTTTTTTGAAGAGGCAATTTGAATGGGGAATAAGTCGACACCAAACAAAGAATTTTTTTTACAAAGACTAAAGATGGATATCAAAGTGACTTCTTTTTTAACATCCTTCTAAAGATTTGTTGATTTTCTTACAATGAGGGGTTTTGGATGCGACCCATTAAATATACATCCCGAATCTGCTCGAATTGAAGTCCTCAAACTTGCCCATGATTCAAAACTTGCAGGATACCATGGAGTCATAAAAATGCAAGGACTACTGCTTCATTCTTTTTGGTGGCCTAAATGTAGGAAGGAAGTGAGAAAATATGTTTCTCCTGTTTAACATGTGCACCGAATAAGATGCCACGATCCTCACTCTCGGACTCCTTCAACCTCTTCCAGTTCCATTGAGGTCTCGGGGATCATCTCAATGGATTTTTATTGTGGACCTACCTCCCTCTAAAGAAATTACTTTTATCCTTGTTGTGGTGGATTGGCTCACAAAGATGGCCCATTTTATTCCAACTAAAGTGATTTCTACTGTTGCATATACCGCAGAATTAGTGGTAAAAAGATATATTTAGGCTGCATGGAATTCCTGACAATGTAATTTCTGATAGAGGTGGTTCAGTTTACATTAAAATTTTGGAAAACCTCTATACCGCTTTAGGAGTAACTGTCAATTTGTCTACTACCTTCCACCACAAATCCAATGGCTAGACTGAAAGAACTAACCAACTCTTGAACAATACCTGTGCTGTTTTTTTCTTACAACAGGATGAACTGAGTGGCTATTTACCAAAGCAGAATTTGCTTATAGTAACTCCAAGCCAGTTCTACATCCCAAAGCCCATTTTTTGCAACTATGGCTTGCATCCGGTATTTATTACTAATCTTCCATTGACACTTTGGTTCTGCTGTTACTGACAGACTTATAAAGTTTCGGAAAGCTCTGGAAAATTAATTGAGATGTTACAAAAGGCCCAGAAGATTACAAAGAAACAGCGGATAAACATCGCGAAGCCCCTCCAACCCTCCAGGTAAGTGAAAGTTTGTTTTCATATTTGTATTGGATTTTAACAGGGGAAGGAGAAAGTAGACAAGAGTGGGAGGGGGAGGATAAGCAAGGTAAGTAAATGGGAAGGGACAGAGGTAAAAAACATAACTTATACAAGATGAATGTCTAGCAAACATATTAGCCAGAATATATGAAGGGATGCAACCCTTTAGTACAGTTATATTGCAAATAACGATTCGTATTATACCAATTTAAGGTATAGTGAAAACAATAACATAACATTCCTAAAGATCGAGAAATAAGAGATACCAATGAGAGAATTGAGCAAGAAAGCTAGTGGACAGGTCGCCAATTAGTTCAGAAATCTGTCAACTTATCATGGCAAAAGGAGGCAGAAAAGCTGGTCCCACTTACACCACTTCTTATAAAACTTACCAAATTGATTATTAGATAATGCGAATTTAAGTTCAATTGCTCTATGTTTGGAGAGATTAATTTGATAATTTCGTAGAATTTTTGGTAGTGTTTGACCTCTTCAGTGGAAAGCCAATCATATTTTTTTGCACTAAAGCAAATATGGTAAAAATGAATTAAACTTTAAAGAATTGTTCAAAAGTTCACATATCTAAGGAGAGCAAAAGGCAACAACTGAGGGACAGTTCCAGAACACATGGAATATATCGCCTTTTTGTCCACAGTTCCTCCAACATAGTGGAGAGTTGGAGGTACCCATGTGTGCCAATCTGGCTGGAGTATAATACCGTCTGGAGCATACTTTAACCCCTTCACCCCCAAGGGTGGTTTGCACGTTATGACCGGGCCAATTTTTTACAATTCTGACCACTGTCTCTTTATGAGGTTATAATCTGGAACGCTTCAACGGATCTTCGCGATTTGAGATTGTTTTCTCGTGACTATTTGTTACTTCATGTTAGTGGTAAAATTTCTTCGATATAAACTTGCGTTTATTTTTGAAAAAAAAAAACGCAAATATGGCGAAAATTTTTAAAATTTGCAATTTTCAAACTTTGTAATTTTTATTCCCTTAAAACAGAGAAATATATCACACAAAATAGTTAAGAAATAACATTTCCCACAAGTCTACTTTACATCAGCACAATTTTGGAACGAAAATTTTTTTTTGTTAGGAAGTTATAAGGGTTAAAAGTTGACCAGCGATTCTCATTTTTACGCAAATTTACAAAGCCATTTTTTTTAGGGACCACCTCACATTTGAAGTCACTTTGAGGGGTCTATATGGCAGAAAATACCCAAAAGTGACACCATTCTAAAAACTGCACCCTCAAGGTACATCAAAACCACATTCAAGAAGTTTATTAACCCTTTCAGGTGCTTCACAGTAACTAAAGCAACGTGGAAAGGAAAAAAATGAATATTTTACTTTTTAGCCACAAAAATTATCTTTTACAAACTTTTTTTTTATTTTCACAAGGGTAAAAGGAGAAAATGGACAGATAAGGTTGTTATGCAATTTTCTCCTGAGTGCGCCAATACCCCATATGTGGGGGAAAACCACTGTTGGGCACACGGCAGAGCTCGTAAGGGAGGGAGCGACGTTTGACTTTTTCAAATTAAATTGGCTGGAATTTAGATTGGATGCCATGGTCGCGTTTGGAGAGCCCCTGATGCGCCCTAACAGTTGGAAAACCCCCCAACAAGTGACACATTTTTGGAAACTAGACCCCTAAGGTACTTATCAGATCTGTTGGAGCCTTTGAACCTCAAGTGTTTCCCCAAAGTTTATTAAAGCCTGATGTGAAAAAAAAAAAATCAATTTTCCACAAAAATGATTTTTAGTCCCAAATTTTTGAATTTTCCCAAGGAAATTGGACCCCAAAAGTTGTTGTCCAATTTGTCCTGAGTACGCTGTAACCCCATATGTGGGGGGGGGGAAACTGTTTTGGGCGCACAGCAGGGCTTGGAAAGGAAGTAGTAACGTTTTGGAATGCAGACGTTAAATGGGGGTCATGTCCGTTTGCAGGCCCCAGATGAGGCCTAAACAGTGGAAACCCCCCACAAGTGACCCAATTTTTGGAAACTAGACTCCCTAGGAACCTTTCTAGATCTTTGGTGAGCACTTTGAAACTCCCAATTGCTTCACACAAGTTTATAATGCCCGAGCATGAAAATAAAAAAATCCTATTTTTTTCCCACAAAAATTATCTTTTAGTCACTAATTTTTTATTTTCCCAAGGGTAACAGGAGAAATTGGACCACAAAGTTGTTGTCCATTTGTCCTGAGTACGCTGATACACGATAGTGGGGGGGAACCACTGTTTGGCGCACGGCAGAGCTCGGATGGAAGGAGCACCATTTGACTTTTTCCAACCAAATTGGCTGGAATTGAGTTTGGATGCCATGTTGCATTTGGAGAGCCCCTGATGTGCCTAAAACAGTGGAAAACCCCCCACAAATGACCCCATTTGGGAAACTAGACCCCCTAAGGAACTTATCTAGATTTTTGATGAGCAATTTGAACCCCAAAGTGCTTCACACAAGTTTATAACGTAGAGTCGTAAAACTTAAAAATCATATTTTTTCCACAAAAATGATCTTTTTCACCCCAATTTTTATTTTTCCAAGGGTAACAAGACTCCAAAAGTTATTGTGCAATTTGTCCTGAGTGCGCTGATACCCCATATGTGGGGGTTAACCACTGTTTGGGTGCATGGCAGAGTTTGGAAGGGAAGGAGCGCTGACTTTTTCAACGCAGAATTGGCTGGACCGCCATGTCGTGTTTGGAGAGCTCCTGTTCTGCCTAAACAGTGGAAACCCCCATAAATGAACCCATTTTGGAAACTAGACCCCTCAAGGAACTGATCTAGATGTGTGGTGAGAACTTTTGAACCCCCAGGTGTTTCACTAAAGTTTATAACGTACACCGTAAAATAAAAATCTTTTTTTTTTTTTTACAAAAATGATTTTTTCGCCCCCAATATTTTATTTTCACAAGGGTAACAGAAGAAATTGGAACCCAAAAGTTGTTGTCAATTTGTCCTGAGTACACTGATACCCAATATGTGGGAGAAAAACTACTGTATGGGCACACGTCGGGCTCGGAAGGGAAGTTAGTGACGTTTTGGATTGCAGACTTTGATGGAATGGTCTGGGTGCGTCATGTCGCATTTGGAGAGCCCCTGATGGCCCTAAACAGTGGAAACCCCCCAACAAGTGACCCCAGTTTGGAAAATAGACCCACAAGGAACTTATCTAATGTGTGGTGAGCACTTTGAACCCGAAGTGCTTCACAGAAGTTTATACGCACAGCCGTAAAAATAAAAAATCTTTTTTTTTTTAAAAAATGATTTTTTTCGCCCCCAATATTTTATTTTCACAAGGGTAACAAGGAGAAATTGACCCCAAAAGTTGTTGTCCAATTTGTCCTGGTACGCTGATACCCAATAGTGGGGAAAACTATTGTTGGGCGCACGTCAGGGCTCGGAAGGGAAGTAGTGACGTTTGGATTGCAGACTTTGATGGAATGGTCTGGGTGCGTCATGTCGCATTTGGAGAGCCCCTGATGCGCCTAAACAGTGGAAAACCCCCCACAAGTGACCCCATTTTGGAAAATAGACCCCACAAGGAACTTATCTAGATGGTGGTGAGCACTTTGAACCCGAAGTGCTTCACAGAAGTTTATAAACGCACAGCCGTAAAAATAAAAAATTCTTTTTTTTTTTACAAAAATGATTTTTTCGCCCCAATATTTATTTTCACAAGGGTAAACAGGAAAATTGGACCCCAAAAGTTGTTGTCCAATTTGTCCTGAGTACGCTGATACCCAATATGTGGGAGAAAAAAACTATTGATGGGCGCACGTCAGGGCTCGGAAGGGGAAGTAGTGACGTTTTGGATTGCAGACTTTGATGGAATGGTCTGGGTGCGTCAGTCGCATTTGGAGAGCCCTGATGCGCCTTATAACAGTGGAAACCCCCACAAGTGACCCCATTTTGGAAAATAGCCCACAAGGAAACTTATCTAGATGTGTGGTGAGCACTTTGAACCCCGAAAGTGCTTCACAGGAGTTTATAACGCACAGCCGTAAAAATAAAAAATCTTTTTTTTTTGCAAAAATGATTTTTTTTTCGCCCCAATATTTTATTTTTACAAGGGTAACAGGAGAAATTGGACCCCAAAAGTTGTTGCCCAATTTGTCCTGAGTACGCTGATACCCAATATGTGGGAGAAAACTACTGTATGGGTACCGTTGGGGGCTCGGAAGGGAAGTAGTGACGTTTTTGGATTGCAGACTTTGATGGAATGGTCTGGGTGGTCATGTCGCATTTGGAGAGCCCTGATGCGCCTAAACAGTGGGAATCCCCAACAATGTGACCCCATTTTGGAAAATAGCCCCACAAGGAACTTATCTAGGTGTGTGGGGAGCGCTATGAAGCCCCAAGTGCTTAACAGAAGTTTATAATGTACAGCAGTAAAAACAAAAAAATATTTTTTTTTGTACAAAAATGATATTTTCGCCCCCAGTTTTTTTTTTTCCCAAGGGTTAACAGAAGAAATATGACAAATTGCACAATAACTCTTGGGTCCAGAGTACGCTGATACCCCATATGTGGGGAATAAACTACTGTTTGGACCATGGCAGAGCTCAGAAGTGAAGGAGACCGTTTGACTTTTTCAACGCAGAATTGGCTGGAATTGGATCAGACGCCATGTCACATTTGGAGAGCCCCTGATGTGCCTAAACAGCGGAAACCCCCCAATTCTAACTCCAACCCTAACCCCAACACACCCTACCCTAGTCCCAACCCTAACCACAAACCTAACCCTAACACACCCCTAATCCCAACCCTAACCCTAATCCTAACTTTAGCGCCAACCCTAACCCTAAACTTTTAGCCGCAAACCTAACCCTAACCCTAATGGGAAAATGGAAAATAAATTCATTTTTTTAATTTTATTATTTTTCCCTAATAAGGGGGTGATAAAGGGGGGTTTGATTTACTATTTATAGGGGTTTTTATGATTGGCAGCTGTCACGCTAAAGACGCTTTTTATTGCAAAAATAGTTTTTTGCATCGCCACATTTTGAGAGCTATAATTTTGCAATATTTTTGGCCCACAGAGTCATGTGAGGTCTTATTTTTTGCGGTACCGAGTTGTCGTTTTTTTTGTACCATTTTTGAGCAGGTGACATTTTTTGATCGCTTTTTATTCGATTTTTGGGAGGTTACAATGAACAAAAATCAGCAATTCATGAATTTCTTTTGGGGAGGCATTTTTATTGTTCCGCTTGTGGTAAAATTGATAAAGCAGTTTTATTCTTCGGGTCAGTACGATTATGGCGATACCTCATTTATATCATTTTTTCATGTTTTGGCGCTTTTATAGAATAAAAACAATTTTATATAAAAAATCATTATTTTTGCATCGCTTTATTCTGCGAGCTATAACTTTTTTATTTTTTCGCTTATGATGCTGTATTGCGGCTCGTTTTTTGCGGGACAAGATGACGTTTCAGCGGTAACCATTGTTTATTTATATCGGTCTTTTTGATCGCGCGTTATTCCACTTTTTGTTCGGCGGTATGATGAAAAGCATTTTTTGCTTCGTTTTTTTTTTTTTTAAGGGGTTCACTAAAGGGGTTAATAGTGGGACGATTTTATAGGGGGGTCGTTACGGATGCGGCGATACAGATATGTGTACTTTTTATTGTTTGTTTTTTTTATTTACAGGAAGAATGAATTTATTGGGGAATATTTTTTTTTTTTTTATTTATTTTGGATTTTTTTTTATAACGTTTATTTTTATTTTTTTAACTTTTTTACTTTGTCCCAGGGTGGGAACATCACTGTATTTTATCAAATCGCTGGTGTGACAGTGTGCACAGCACACTGTCACACCAGCGATCGTCAGGCAGTGCAGCAGGCTTCTCATGCCTGCTCTCGCAGGCACTGAGGAAGCCGCCTCCCTCCAGGACCCCGGCGCCATCTTGGATCCGGGTCCTGGGAGGGAGGAAGCCTCGAACAGCGCGATCACATCGCGCTGGTCTGAGGGTCTCAGGGGGGCGCGCAGGGAGCCCCCACCCTGCGCGATCCTCCCCTGTGCCCCAGTACACCGCGATCATGTTTGATCGCGGTTGTGCTAGGGGTTAATGTGCCGGGAGCGGTCCGTGACGCTCCTGACACACAGTCACGGGTGTCAGCTGTGATAATCAGCTGACACCCGGCGGCGATTAGCTGCGCTCCCCTCAGGAGCGCAGCTGATCGCCTATGACGTACTATCCCGTCCATGGGCAGAATGGCAACGGGTTTTTATGGACGGGATAGTACGTCTAATGTCAGAGAGGGGTTTAAAGTGTGACTCCTGTAGGGACATGGATAAGTGTAAAAATTATAGGACAGAGAAAGAGCCTCTTCCAATTATCTGAGGAGAAAGTATGATTGAGGGCCTTTTCCCAGTTAAGCATGTAGGGGGATTAGAGAATTGATGAGTCTTTGTTGAAACTATCGTAAAGGAAGCTATGGCTCCAAAAAATTCGATGATTAGGGTTATTTGGTTTTTTTAGGGAAGCTTCGGAGAAGTAGGTTTGTGACTAAAGAATTGTCTAATACTCTCTTTCAAAGACAAAAAATCCAATAAAGGATGAAGGTACGTTGAATTTGTTTTTTAAAAGACTAAAAATTCAAAAGATCTGACCATCTGAGATGTCACCCATTTTGCAAATCTTCAAATCTAGCCACTGGGGGAAAGTAATTGACCAAGAACGAAAGTATAAAACCCAAAGGTAATTTGTTAACTTGGTTAAGCTTTGTGCTCGGCCATCAACTCTCGAGATTTTATACCAAGCAAAGTCAATTGCCTGAAATATTGGATGGGCTAACTGACCGGGGGGAACCTAATGCTTATATTATTAATTAATATTTCGAGATCCATCCATGCGGGAGCATCTAAGTCTGAAAACCAGCGTGCGCTTGCTTGAGAAGTAGCGTATGGAAGTGAGCTGCAACATTTGGGAAACTCAGTCCTCCATGTTTCTTTTTTTTAAACAGGGATCTTGTGTCAGTTTAGATTTCTTATTACCCCCAAATATGGCATTTAACTGAGACTGAATTTTTGGATAAGAAAGTAGTGGAAATAGGGAGAGGGATACACCTCAGGTTATAGGGATCTTGGGTAAAGGCACTGCCACACTTAGCGATCGCACTAGCGATCACGACAACGACTTAACCTGGCGATATCACTAGTGCGATCGCTATGTGATGCTAGTTAGATTCCAAACACAAAACATCAGCGATCTGTGATTCCAAAAACAAGCTCATCAGCGATCTGTATAACGACCTCTGCGGTCGTTGGGAAAAACTAGTCCCACCTGCGATGCTGATGAAGTCGTTCATAAAGGGTGTCACACTCAGCGATTCAGGTCACCAGCGGGACACCAACGACCAAAAAATGGCTCAGAACTTTTCATAAAGCGATCAGCAACATCTAAGCAGGGGCCACATCGCTGCTACATGTCACACACAGCTAAGTCGCTAACAAGATCGCTATTGCGTCATAAATAGTGATGCAGTAGCGATCTCATTAGCGATCTCGCTTGCGATCTCGCTTAGTGTGGCATACCCTTAAGGTAAATGTTTTCACAGCCAGATTTCTCCCCCACCATGTTAGATCCTTGTCCCTAAAACAATGCTATCCTTGTGAATTAGATCTGTTAACTTCTTCAGGTTGGACTTAACCGTCTTTGAAAGTCTTTATTGATGGTGACTAGAGTTGAGCGATACTTTCCGATATCCAAAAGTATCGGAATCGGAATGGTATCGCCGATACACAAAAAATATCGGCGATACCCGATACCGATACCGGAAATACAATGTAAGTCTATGGGAACAAAATATCGGAATTAAAAAAACCATTCTTGCCTTGTTGGTTAATTGTACATGAAGGAAAACAACAAAGAGTAATGTAGAATGTATGGGGAAGGTTGAGGAGACATTAAAGGCATTGATGTTTAAACCCAATCAAATGGAATAGCATAAATATTTTTTTTTTTAAAGATGTTCGGATTGACGAAGAAAATTGACAATGTTGTTCACGTTTTTTCTATTTTGGCAAATATGTATATTTCACAACTTCCATGCTCTTCACCTTTTTAACTTTTGACACATTTCTCCTTCATAATCTTCAGCAGCATCATCTTTTTCATCAAATTATTCTTCATCTTCACCTTCTTTATCTTCTTCTAAACTTCTTGCTATTCATTTTTTGTTAACATTACTCATATTCTTCTTATTAAACTATTATTCTTATTCATATTCTACTTCATCTTCTTCATCATATTCTTATTTGTGGACAGAGAATCCTGTACTTGTAATCTGTCAAAGTATGAATTTTTCATTCTTCCGTTCTTGCTGTCACAAAAGATTTAAATTACAACAGTATTTGTCCGTGTTCAGTTTAGCCTGCAGCAGCAGGCATTTTCCAGGGGCACCACGAGGAGGAACGGACTCACCCCCATACACTGCTTAGTCTTCTTCTGCTTATAATTTAGAGCATATATTTTTAGATCTTCTGCTTATTGTTCTTGTGTCTCTTGTTCTGTATCTTGTATTTGTAGCACAACCTTGTACCAGCTGATGTTACTGGGGACACGGTTATAAGCAGGAGGTACCTGTGCTCCAAACACTACAAGGACCAGCAGACGTTGCAGGAACTCGGATACCGAGATGGAGGCACCTAGGCCAAAGGCACTGCGGAGAACCAGTTGACGGTACTGGAACCCGGACGGGTAGCAGAAGGTACAAGAGCCAATGCAAGTAACGAGGACCAGCTGACTTTTGCTGGAACCCGGAGGGGCAGCAGAAGGAAAAGAGCCAATGGCACAACGAGGACCAGCTGACGTTACTGGGGGCACGGTTACTAAGCAGGAGGTACCTGTGCTCCAAAGCACTACCAAGGACCAGCAGACGTTGCTGGAACTCTGATACCGAGATGGAGGCACCTAGGGGAAAGGCACTGCGGGAGAACCAGCTGCGGTATGGAACCCGGACGGGTAGCAGAAGGTACCCATGGAAATTTAAGTTGACAGGCCGCGAGCCGGCCGCAGTTACCGAATCCCACAGTACTACAGTGGGTGATTGTCCTATTGTCACAACGGAAACAGCCTTTATTTGCATATCCCGCAGCACACATAGGAAGCACCTAAACTCCAAGCACCATAGAGTCGGCTAATCCGACCGCAACACGACAGGACAACTTATGGAGGCTAAGTGACGTTTACACTGACAGGAAACAGATGGCGTGCTGTAACCAGTCTGGGCAGGATGTGAGTACCCTGCCAATGACACTTCCGAGCAACAACTGGCGGTGTTGAAGCCCAGGGATGAGAAGACAACAGGGTGGAGGCAGCATGACTTTTTGCCGTTCACCAGCAGGGGAACAGCTGACATTACTGAACGCCAGTAACACTATAGCTTGTGTATTGGTCTGTGGACATGACACTTCTGAGCAGCAACTGCCAGTGTTGTAGCCCAGGGAGTAGAGTTTCAGGGGTAGAAAGATGAAATAACAGGTGACATGGATAACGTTGCGAACCAGTTATTTAATCTGAAAACGGACAGACAAAATTCTGGCAAGATCCATGCCTTGTTCATTTTCAGAAAAGTAAGCCGGGTCTACATTATCGGAGGATAGTTGCATGCGACGGTTGTTAGTACACCACCTGCAGCACTAAAGACGCGCTCCGATAATACACTGGCAGCAGGGCAAGCCAGCACCTCCAATGCATCTGGCTAAGCTCTGGCCATGTATCCAGCTTAGAGACCCAAAACTTGAATGGGGAAGAGCCATCTGGGAGTACACTGAGAGGGAAAGAACATGTAGTCTGTCACCATCTTACGGAAACGTTGCCTCCTGCTGACTGGAGCCGTCTCGGATGGTGTAGACATTTGTGGCGCTGCCGCAAAACTTCGCAACATTTGGAACATACTGGTCTTGCCCTGTGCAGAGGCGCTGCTTGTGCTCCCTCTTGTTGCAGAGCTGTCTCCACTGCCTCGACGCACAGAGCTGCTTTGTAAAGCAGTAGCAGCAGCAGTGCTCTCGGCTGGAATGGAGAACATTATGGATTGCACCAGTGTGTCTTGGTACTCCCGCATTTTACGCCCCCGGTTCAATGGTGTGATGAGGCTTTGTAAGTTGTCCCGGTAGCGAGGGTCTAGGAGGGTGTACACCCAATAATCAGACGTGGTGAGAATGTGGGTGATGCGGGCGGTCGTTTCTCAGGCACTGCAGCATGAAATCAACCATGTGCTGCAGACTCCCAACTGCCAACAAACGCTGTCCCCTGCAAGAGGCGTCATCTCTGCCTGCTCTGCATCACCCCACCCTCGCTCTACATACTGACTAGAGCTTGTGTACCTCCCTCTGGAGCGATGTCTTCCTCCTCCATTGACTCCTCCTCCTCCTCATCCTCCTCCAAAGTGAGCCCTGCCCAGCCCTTTGTGAGGAAACCACGTTGCACTGACTGTCCAGAAGGTGATGGAATTAGGGGACTCCTCATCCTCCACCTCTTCCAAAACCTCATCCCTTTAGTGTTTGAATTTTTTTTGAAGCAGGCAGATAAGGGGGACAGTCAGGCTGACTAGTGCATCATCTGCACTCGCCATCCGCGTTGACTCATCAAACGGACGCAAAACGTGGCAGATGTCCTTCATAGAGGCCCACTAGTAGTGGTGAAGTGTGAACGGCGCAAATTGCGAGTTGATTGCGCCTGATGCAGCTGATACTCCATTACTGCTGGCTGCTGCTCACACAACGCTCCAAAAATATGTAACGTGGAATTCCACCTGGTGGGTACGTCACATATGATGCGAAGTTCAGAAAGGCGAAATCTGCTTTTGCAGAGCTGCAATGCGCGATCTGGCCATGCTGGAACGTCGCAAGTGAGCGCACTCTAGGCGGACCTTGTGCAGCAGTGCATCAAGATCCGGATAGTCCTCAAAAAACTCTGCACGACCAGTTGAGCACATGTGCCAGACATGGTATGTGAGTGAGTGTCATGTATAGTGTACAGTTCCTATAGCGTCTTGTGCTTGGTGCGAGGAAAACACTGAGACACAGGTTGATATGAAATGACTTGTATTATTCATAAAAGCATGCAGAAAAGGTCACACAGTTTGCAGGAACAGAGGCAGGAGACACAGCAGGCCAGAGTAACTTCAAGCTCTACAATAACTCTCCAAAGCAGTCAGGATCTTTTCTCTGTACCGTAATTCCTCTGCAAACATGGATTCACCAGACAGCAGGTTTCCAGAGTCCAAAAGTGTTCCAAAGTTCCTCAGTAGGAAATAGCTGGAGTCCAAAATCCTATTTTTTCCAGGAGTCAGGTACAGGCTGACTGAAGCTTGATTCAGAGCACTAAATTGTTCAGCTGAGGCTGCTTAAGAAGCAAGAGGAGAGAATCAGGGCGGGAACATGAAAGCTGGAACCTCCATATTAACTGAGGGCAAGAAAAGCTGCAGCAAGACAGAAAGCAAAATGGCCGACGGAAAACTGAGTTTCAAGGAACATGTCAAAAGAGACAAAGAACCTTACATTGAGGTTGCCAAGGCCCAGAGCTGCCCCAGATTTCGGCCATTGTCACACACTACCAAGCCTGGCTGGAGATTCGCTGGCAAAAAAACACACGTCGCTCTCCGCTTGATTTGGGATTCCAGAGCTCCTGCGCTGTGTGGCTTCGATTCCCCATGGAATTAATTTCAGGACGGCCGGTTGACGTTTGGCCACGGCTGTGCTCCATATCGGTCGCATCAGGTAAGCGTTCACGGGTCCAATGTGGAGGTAGACCGTGACCGGCTCCTGCAGCGATGATTCTGAAAGAAACTGGAGTAGGAGGAGGAGTCAATGTGGACCCGATTGATTCCTGCAATCCTTGGAGTTGGCAGAACACGTCAGCGCCACTCGCAAGATCGGTACCCGGCTTTCCACAACATTGACCAATGGGCAGTGAGGAAAGGTATCGTCCCTGGCCATGGGTACTGGTCCACGCATCGGTGGGTCAGGTGGACCTTGTACTGACGGTGTTTAGCAGCGCATGTTTAATTTTTCCCTCAACATGCTTTTGCAGAGCAGGGACGGCTTGCCTGCTGAAATAAAATCGGCTGGGCACATAGTATTGTGGGACTGCCAATGCCATTAAGTTACGGAAACTATCAGTCTCCACCAGCCTGAATGACAGCATTTCAAGGGACAGGAGTTTTGCAATGCCAGCATTCAGAGCCTGTGCTCGGGATGGTTTGCCGAGTATGGCTGTCTTTTATCCCATGCCCGTGCTACCGATGGCTGTTTTGTGGCCTGGGAGTGTGAGGATGACAGGGAACTTGCAGCTGTGGGTGGAATAAACACTGGGTCTCTGGACAACAGTGACAGAGGTTCTTCCATGGCGATCCCGTGGGAAGCAGAACCAGCTGTGTGTGAGCTGGAGGAAGAGGCTCCAACACGAGCTGAAGATGTAGGTGCTGCTGTAGGTTGGCCTACATCTCCAGTGTTCTTTGGAACTCAACCACGTGCTTTGACCGCACATGTTTCCACATATTTGTGGTATTAAGGGTTACTGACATTTTTACTCTTTTTACTTTTTGATTCACAGCTTGCATTTGACATAGCAAATATCATCTGCAAGTGTGTCAAAAAAGGACCACGCAGTGCAAGTCCTGGGAGCGCCCGTTTTTGCTGTTGGAAGAGAACTGCTACGAATGGGTGCCAAACGGAGGCTACAGGCAACCGAGTCTGCAGCCTAACTCTCCCTACTGTTTGGACCGCTGGGGTGTGTAGCCCTGGTGTGAAGGCAAACGCCAGTACCCTGGAGGATGTGCGGAGAGGTAAAAGTTTAATGCTCAATAAACATTCACCCCATCACACACTTAGACACACCCATAGGTTATATAGGCTAGTGAGATACAGCCAGCCAGTCAGTCAGTTTCAGGGAGTCTACCCTGGACGTGGAGGGAGGAAGAGGTCCAGTGAGTCTAGTCAGTTTTCTGTCCTCGGACAGAGCAGACAGTGTAAGTCTGTTCAGGAAGAGAGAGGAGTGGCATCAGGACCTTCAGTCTCCTGTCCCAAGGACAGTGGAGTTCAGAGACATGCTCCTGAACTAGAAGATTACTGAGCAGCACCTTTTTAGCAAGCTCTGGAAAGAAGCAAGAAGGGACTAATCTGCATAGCCTTTGAATGTGGAGTGCTTATGCTACAAGCGCGGACAGGGCGAAAGGCATAGTGGAAGGAATTTAGAAGTGCCTTAGGATTGGTATTATCCTGCACATTGTCACGGTCACTGGGGACCGAAGCATCACTATAGCTCCAGGCATAGTGATAGAAAAACCAGAGGCTTACTGGACCTTAGGTAGCAGAAAGCAGCCCTTGGAGTGTCGGTACGTAACTGGGGTCAGGGAGAGTGGGAACTTGGAGTCACTGCAGGACAACATTAGGAACCCAGCTCTCTCAAAGGAAGACTCCGACCACAAAACTGACCGGCAGTACAGCTTGGAGAAGCTGGAGATTCTGGAGTGAACTACGCTTTATGCTGGTTGAACTCATAATTTTGAAAGTCAAGGAGGCCCATAACCTGTTCAGCTGTTGCCTCCAAGCACATCCTCCACCCGACCAGCCTCCCTGGGACCTGCCTTATCATCTGACAAGTAAAAAGGTATGGAAAACGCTGGATGGTGTGAGAACTGAGTTATTTGATTGCATCCCTGCACAACCCCACCATAACTATCGACCTGAGGGAAGAGTCCCACCTGTAGGGGACCCGACATCTAGCTGCCTCCCACCCCCTCAGAGATCCACAGCAGCGTGGTCTTAGTGATCAGAGAACTACAGGTGCGTCACGAACTGTATATATACCTATCCCCTGTAAAATACCCCCCAACATACGCCGACCGCCAGGGCCACAGACCGAGCCAGCGCTACCTGTGACAACCCCATAGACTTCCATGGGCTCGGCTCTGAGTACCCCATTGCTCTGGTAAACCACAATTGTGGTGCGGGTCAAGACACTTGGCGTCACGAACAGGATGCGAAACTCGCAAAATTGCGAGCCCTGTGTGCCTGTGGAGGTGTTTTGTGAAAAAGGACTGTTTGCTATTTTTGGCGTTAAAATCCGCCATTTTGCCGCCAAATTCGCGCCCTGAGGCGCTGGAGATAGAAGGTGGGCGTGGATTCGTGGGCGTGTGCCCCTCTGTGGCGCGAAGAGAATGCCTGCCCTCTCAAAGTGCTATTACAATATGCGATCCTGCCCTACAGCAAAGGAGGTCCGCCTCCTTCTCACCTTCCGGCGAGGAGGAGGAGACGCAAACCCCGCCTCCACGGAAGAGACCGGACGGCTCTGTAAAAAGAAGAAAGACGGTTCTGGAACATCATGGAAGCAGGACGTGTGCAGCTGAGCAGGGAAGCGGTGGAAGGCAGGCCCCGTTCCCCACCAAGCTGCCACTAGAACCGGAACCATCCGTGGTCCTGCACCTGCAGCAAGCATTGCTGGAGATTAAAGAGGAAAATGCTAGATTGAAGAAGATGGTTTTGCAACAACCTGGCAAGGAGGAGATCGAGAGACGCCGGCGTACCCAGATGCAGCGGCGGCTTGTGGACGCGGTGTTCTCTCCCCCTCGACGACCCCCCACGATTTGAGTTACCGAAACTTCTGCTGCCCCAAAGGCTAAGAGCAACCGGAGGCTACCCCCAAAAGACCGACCTGAACCTACCGAGGAAGCGGTGGAAGCGAAGGAGGTTGAGGAGGTACCGCCAGTTCCGGAACGCCCGCCTGGCCAGGAGGCCGCAGCAGATGATCGATCCCCGGCAGGGACACCGGAGGGGTCCTGTCCATCATTACCAGACGTCGACTGGGATGAGATGGCCGCGCCTGGATGACGTCGCCTACACCGCTCAGTGGGAACGTGAGTGGCAGCGTTGCGAAGAGGAACAGCGACGCCGGCAGGAGGAAGAGCGGGAAGCGCAGCGGAACTGGCAGCGGCAGTACGAGCAGCTGATCGCGGACAAGGAAAGTGTCCGCCGAGAAAAAGGTACTCTAAGGGAACCGCGGCGGCAGGGGTGTGTGACAGAGTTCCAGCTCCGGAAGGGTGGGGCTTCATTAGAGAACCGGGCCTCTACCCAGGGGTCTTTGTCAGTCGCAGGGACGTAGAATCCCACCTCCCATCGGCCATCCCGGGAGGGACCTAATCAATGGGGACATAGTCAACTACACACGGCACTGGGTATGAAGGGATGGTATGCCCTTAATGTCACAATCGTCCGTGACCCCGTCCCTGACGCAGGTAACGTCACCATTGCCAGCGCATCCCAGTCACAATCTACCGCTGCATCAGGCCGTGCCCCGGCATCGCCCCAGGAGAGTATATCACAGTTGGAAGTGCCCCCTGCGTACTCTTCACTACCTTGTCCTACTACATCGCAACCTGCGACCCATTCCACATCGCAATCAGCAGTCTACACAACGTCGCGCACGGCGACTATTTCTGCATCGCGAGAGAAAGTGGCTATTACAGTGACGCAGACAGCGTCTCACAAAGCGGAAGCGCCCGGCGCGCCCCTAGTGGTTCGCACGAGGACTGTAGCGACCCAAACTCTGATAGCAGTCACGACTTGTTGGTCATGGGATCTAAGGATCATCGTATTGTTCCAGCCCCCGGGATGGAAAGTATAATGGAAGCCTGCAAGAAAATGTGAAGAACGGTAGGACCCAGACAGGGTTTACCGCAACAAAGAAAATGTAGAAAGTTTTGATAAAAGGAATATTTGCTGTTTTGCACTTTATGTTATGCATAATTTTTACATAGTTTTACTATAATGAGTAGAATACCCGGCTGGGTACAAGATGAAAATTTGAAAAAGTTAAAGAATTTTGAGTAAATAGAATTTGATATAATGTGTCTTATAATGGACTGCGTGGCTGAGGACTGAGCCAGCCCAAAAACTGTATCCTGTAAATAGTTGCACTAAGGTGCATTATATTGGTTTTACATGAAACCACCTCAACTACCTCTGAATATAAAACCCGTGTGGTGTGGCACTGAGCGAGGTCTGCATTCAGATGTCCTGCAGCCCACCCAGGACCCACGTTGAAGGTTTGGTGCGGGTCCTTCACAAGAATACTGTGTATATATTGAATGCCTTGATGCTTTAATACTTTTTGTATTTTCTATATGTTTTAATGCAACGTTCAAGAAATCCTTACCTCCCGGATGGGAAGAGTTAATGTTAATGTTTAATGCAAAAACAAAATGTCTTCTTGTATTTCACAGCCCGGGAGTGCTGTATTTTACCATGGGGGAATGTGTAGCCCTGGTGTGAAGGCACACGCAGTACCCTGGAGGATGTGCGGAGAGGTAACAGTTTAATGCTCAATAAACATTCACTCCATCACACACTTAGACACACCCATAGGTTATATAGGCTAGTGAGATACAGCCAGCCAGTCAGTCAGTTTCAGGGAGTCTAGCCTGGACGTGGAGGGAGGAAGAGGTCCAGTGAGTCTAGTCAGTTTCTGTCCTCGGACAGAGCAGACAGTGTAAAGTCTGTTCAGGAAGAGAGAGGAGTGAGCATCAGGACCTTCAGTCTCCTGTCCCAAGGACAGTGGAGTTCAGAGACGTGCTCCTGAACTAGAAGATTACTGAGCAGCACCTGTTAGCAAGCTCTGGAAAGAAGCAAGAAGGGACTAATCTGCATAGCCTTTGGAAGTGTGGAGTGCTTATGCTACAAGCGCGGACAGGGCGAAAGGCATAGTGGAAGGAATTTAGAAGTGCCTTAGGATTGGATTATCCTGCACATTGTCACCGGTCACTGGGGACCGAAGCGTCACTATAGCTCCAGGCATAGTGATAGAAAAACCAGAGGCTTACTGGACCTTAGGTAGCAGAAAGCAGCCCTTGGAGTGTCGGTACGTAACTGGGGTCAGGGAGAGTGGGAACTTGGAGTCACTGCAGGACAACATTAGGAACCCAGCTCTCTCAAAGGAAGACTCCGACCACAAAACTGACCGGGCAGTACAGCTTGGAGAAGCTGGAGATTCTGGAGTGAACTACGCTTTATGCTGGTTGAACTCATAATTTTGAAAGTCAAGGAGGCCCATAACCTGTTCAGCTGTTGCCTCAAAGCACATCCTCCACCCGACCAGCCTCCCTGGGACCTGCCTTATCATCTGACAAGTAAAAGGTATGGAAAGACGCTGGATGGTGTGAGACTGAGTTATTTGATTGCATCCCTGCACAACCCCACCATAACTATCGACCTGAGGGAAGAGTCCCACCTGTAGGGGACCCGACATCTAGCTGCCTCACCATCCCCTCAGAGATCCACAGCAGCGCTGGTCTTAGTGATCAGAGAACTACAGGTGGCGTCACGAACTGTATATATACCTATCCCCTGTAAATATACCCCCCAACATACGCCTGACCGCCAGGGCCACAGACCGAGCCAGCGCTACCTGTGACAACCCCATAGACTTCCATGGGCTCGGCTCTGAGTACCCCATTGCTCTGGTAAACCACAATTGTGGTGCGGGTCAAGACAGGGCAATCTCTTCCTCAGAGCTGCTACCACCACCTTCCTGTTCCTCACGCCATGTTGGGTCTTGGACCTCATCATCTCCACTACCCTCTTCCAACACCTGCTGCTGTTGGGTGGTCTGGCCAGCACCATGCTCAACAGAAAATGGCACCTGAGTCTCATCATCATCAGATGCGTTCTGCGGTGTGCTGACCATCGGCACTGTCTCACCCGCCTCTTCAGATTCAGAGAGACACAGCTGTTGCGCATCACTGCATACTCCCTCTTCTTCACATTCCAGAATGCTGCTTGGCTGGGCCCCTGTTTGCAAGCCAACAGATTCTGAGAACAGAAGCAGAGACTCAGCTGGCTCCAGTTCAGAACTCTCTGACTGCCTGGGCAATTTGGCAGGCGGTGAAGAGACAGATGGTTGTTCAACAGTGCTGTGGTCCTGAGAGGAGGTGGAAGGAATTGAAGTCGATGCATTGGCTGCCATCCAACCAACAACGGCTTCAATTTGTTCTTCCCGCAGCAGGGGGGTACGCTGAGCTCCTACAAAAGTGCGCATAAAGGAACGCTCACGGGGAAAACTGGTGGATGCTGTGTCACTGGGTGCGGCAGCAGCCACAGAATCCCCACGTCCTCTCCCTGCTGAAACTCCACGGCCACGACCACGTGCCTTACTCCCTGCCTTCTTCATCTTGGTAGATTGATAAAGAAAGTCAGAAAAGTTATAAGGCCTAAGTGTGGTTATTCCTCAGAGACTGCAGTGAACACTGAAACACAACTGTTCACAATCTGGGAAAGGCTACTCCTTTCTGTACTTCTATAGTGTTTGCAACCAATGTATTGGATACGGATGGAAGCGCGTCACACTAATAGATTAGATTTTAAATGGAATGGAGCAGAACCAATTGGAGATAAATGAAAAGGATGAGCCACTGAGACACGCTCAGCAGAGTACAAGCAGCAGTGCTTGAACAAGTAACTGGAGCGTGATATGCACTCAAAAAATAAAAAACACAGACTGAAGTGAACACTGAAACACAACTGTCCACAATCTGGGAAAGGCTACTCCTTTGTCTACTTCTATAGTGTTTGCAACCAATGTATTGTATACGGATGGAAGCGCGTCACACTAATAGATTAGATTTTAAATGGAATGGAGCAGAACCAATTGGAGATAAATGAAAAGGATGAGCCACTGAGACACGCTCAGCAGAGTACAAGCAGCAGTGCTTGAACAAGTAACTGGAGCGTGATATGCACTCAAAAAATAAAAAACACAGACTGAAGTGAACACTGAAACACAACTGTCCACAATCTGGGAAAGGCTACTCCTTTGTCTACTTCTATAGTGTTTGCAACCAATGTATTGTATACGGATGGAAGCGCGTCACACTAATAGATTCGATTTTAAATGGAATGGAGCAGAACCAATTGGAGATAAATGAAAAGGATGAGCCACTGAGACACGCTCAGCAGAGTACAAGCAGCAGTGCTTGAACAAGTAACTGGAGCGTGATATGCACTCAAAAAATAAAAAACACAGACTGAAGTGAACACTGAAACACAACTGTCCACAATCTGGGAAAGGCTACTCCTTTGTCTACTTCTATAGTGTTTGCAACCAATGTATTGTATACGGATGGAAGCGCGTCACACTAATAGATTAGATTTTAAATGGAATGGAGCAGAACCAATTGGAGATAAATGAAAAGGATGAGCCACTGAGACACGCTCAGCAGAGTACAAGCAGCAGTGCTTGAACAAGTAACTGGAGCGTGATATGCACTCAAAAAATAAAAGACACAGACTGAAGTGAACACTGAAACACAACTGTCCACAATCTGGGAAAGGCTACTCCTTTGTCTACTTCTATAGTGTTTGCAACCAATGTATTGTATATGGATGGAAGCGCGTCACACTAATAGTTAAATTGCATGGAGCAGCAAGAATTACACTGAAGAAAAAAAAAAAGAGTCTGTGAGTGACACGTGCAGATGCCTACAGACAGCGTTGCATGCAGAGCAAACTGCAGCGTCACCTGCACTCACACACACCTTGCACAGAGCTGTTAAAACAACACTGGCAAAAGGAAGCTTTACACAGCGGTTGGTGCTAGCCTGCCTACAGCACAGTACACTAAATCGCAATCTCTAACTGTCCCTCAGAGTCAGCACAGCAGCGTTCTGTCCCTAACTGAATTCACAGCACAGTGACGCTAAAATGGCAGCGGCGCCTTTTATAGTGCATTCTGACATCATTTCAGCAGCCAATCACAGCCATGCCATTAGTTAAGATGACCGCAGCATTACAGGATGTGCCCACACTTCATAAGATTCTTCATTGGCTGACAAAAATCACATTGCCTCTCAAAGAATTATGGGAACTTCCGATTCCGGTATACGATATAGGAAAAATATCGGAACTAAGTATCGGAATTCCGATAACGCGAATATCGGCCGATACCCGATACTTGCGGTATCGGAATGCTCAACACTAATGGTGACACCTAGATAAGATATTTCTTCCTCGCACCAGTTGGGGGCAGTGAATGACTTGATGTGACTAATTTCCTCTGGTTTGACATGGATAGGAAGAATATTTGACTTCAAATTATTTATTTTAAAATTTGAGAGCAACTTAAACCTATTTAGTTCTGTAAAGGCTTCTAAAGTCGAGGTTTCGGGATTTGTTAGAGTTAAAATAATATCATCAGCAAATAGGCTGAGCTTATGCTGACGATTTTTTGTGGATAGTCCGGTTATTTTTGAATTGCATCTTATGTGTTCTACAAGTGGTTCCAATGCCAAATTAAAAAGCAAGGGAGAGAGGGGACAGCCTTGCCTTGTACCATTTCTAATAGGAAGGGTTTCAGAAATATGGCTGTTGCACACGATCCTTGCCTTGGGGCCTATGTATAAGGCCATGAAGGTAGTAATCAATGTTTAATTGAATCCAAATTTACCCAATGTATGTCTGAGAAAGCACCAATCGATACGATCGAATGCTTTCTCAGCGTCTAATGAGATAAGGACTGTTGGTGTTCTAGTTGAGTTGGCTAATTTGATTGAGTCGAGTACTCTTCTGGTGGCATCGGCCGGCTGTCTCCCCTTTGTAAACTTCATTTGATCAGACTAGGTAATATGTAACTCAACCTGTTGGCGAGTATCTCGGAGAATATTTTAACCCCTTCCCGACCTATGACGTATACCCTGTGTCATGAAATGATCGCGTTCCTGCGGGCCGGGAGACCGGGGTCACTCAAAGGTCACCGACCCGCAGGCACAGGACCCTTTGTGCTTCACCACAGGGGGGTTGGCTTAACCCCCCCGTGGCCACGATCGCTCTGATTGGCTGTTAAAAGTGAAACAGCCAATCAGAGCAATCTGTAATATTTCACCAATTTAATTGGTGAAATATTACAATCCAGCCATGGCCGATGCTGCAATAGCATCTGCCATGGCTGGACACCGAGCCCTGACCCCCCCACACGTAGTCACGGCAGCGATCGGCCACCGCCACCAAAAGATGGCGGTGATCGGTCACCGCCGTCACTATCTGCTCCCCTCCTCCTTTGCTCCGCTGCCCCCACCTTCCGATCCCCCCCCTAACCTTCCGACCCCCCTACTCACCTCTCCTGGTCCACCGATGTCCCTGGATCGGTCCCGGCGTCCGCCCAGGCCTCTTCATGGGCGCCGCCATCTTGGAAAACGCTGTGCACATGCTGCGGATTTTTCAGCGCGGATTTGCTGCGGTTTTGAATCCGCAGCATGTCAATTCTTTGTGCGGATTCCGCAGCAGTTTTACACCTATTCCATTATAGGTGTAAAACCGCAGGGAAAAACCGCGCTAAATACGCAGGTAAAACGTAGGTCATTTTACCTGCGGATTTTAGAAAAATCTGCAACGTGTGCACGGGGCGTTAGGGTTAGGCTGGGTTCATATTGCATTATGGCAGTCCATTAGATGGACTGCATTTCACCGCGGTATAACGCGGTGTAACGCAGTCCGTTAACGCTGCCATTCACCCCATTTGTGTGCGCATCGCAACGCATGCTGATAAGCGGCATGCGTTCGCGACGTGCCGTCATTCAGTGACGGAGCCTCGGACAAGGGCTGCAGCGTCTGGGCTCCGTCACCGCTAGCACAGATGAAACGGTTATGCTATACCGTTACCAGCCCGTCAACGCTGCGTGTTGAATGGGCTGGTAAAACACAATATGAACCCAGCCTTAGGGTTAGGGTTAGAACTAGGGTTAGGGTTAGCATTAGGGTTAGAATTAGGGTTAGAATTAGGGTTATGGTTAGAATTTGGGTTAGGGTTGGAATTTGGGTTAGGGTTGGGATTAGGGTTAGGTTTGTGGTTAGGGTTAGAGTTAGGATAAGTGTTAGGGGTGTTTTGGGCTTAGGGTTGGGATTAGGGTTAGGCTTGTGGTTAGGTTTATGGTTAGAGTTGGGATTAGGGTTAGGGGTGTGTTGGGGTTAGGGTTATGGTTAAGGTTTGTATTAGGGTTAGGGGTGTGTTGGGGTTAGGGTTGGGGTTAGGGGTGTGTTGTGGTTAGGGTTGGAGTTAGAATTGAGGGGTTTACACTATTTAGTCACATCAGGGGGTCTCCATACGCGACATGGCGCCACCATTGATTCCTGCAAATTTTGCGTTCAAAAAGTCAAACAGTACTACCTTTATTCCAAGCTCCGACGTATGCCCAAACAGTGGTTTACCCCCACATATGGGGTATCAGCGTACTCGGGAAAAATTGCACAACAACTTTGGGGTCTAATTTTTCCTGTTAACATTGGGAAAAAAAAATTGGGGACTAAAAAATTATTTTTGTGGAAAAAAAATGATTTTTTATTTTCACGGCTCTGCGTTATAAACTTCTGTGAAGAACTTGGAGATTCAAAGTGCTTACCACACATCTAGAGGAGTTCCTTGGGGGATCTAGTTTCCAAAATGGGGTCACTTAGGGGGGTTTCTACTGTTTAGGCACATCATGGGCTCTGCAAACGTAACATGACGCCAGCAGACCATTCCATCAAGTTGGCATTTCAAAACGTCACTACTTCCCTTCCGAGCCTCGACGTGTGCCCATACAGTAGTTTTCTCCCACATATGGGATATCAGCGTGCTCAGGACAAATTGGACAACAACTTTTGGGTCTAATTTCTCCTGTTACCCTTGGGAAAATAAAAAAATTGGGGACTAAAGATCTGTTTGTGGAAAAAATATGATTTTTTTATTTTCATGCCGGGCGTTATAAACTTCTGTGTATCCCTTGGGGGTTCAAAGTGCTCACCACACATCTAGATAAGTTCTTTGCTTGGTCTAGTTTCCAAAATGGGGTCACTTGTGGGGAGTTTCTACTGTTTAGGCACATCAGGGGCTCTGCAAACGTAACATGACGCCCGCAGACCATTCCATCAAAGTCGGCATTTCAAAACGTTACTACTTCCCTTCCGAGCCCCAATGTGTGCCCGAACAGTGGTTCCCCCCACATATGGGGTACTAGCGTACTCAGGACAAACTGGACAACAACTTTTGGAGTCCAATTTCTCCTGTAACCATTGTGAAAAAAATAGAGGGCCAAAATATCATTTTTTGAGAAAAAAAATGATTTTTTATTTTCACGGCTCTGCGTTATAAACTTCTGTGAAGCACCTGGGGGTTCAAAGTGCTCACTATGCATCTAGATAAGTTCCTTGGGGGGTCTAGTTTCCAAAATGGGGTCACTTGTGGGGGAGCTCCAATGTTTAGGCACACAGGGACTCTCCAAATGCGACATGGCAACCGCTAAATATTCCAGCATATTTTCCATTCAAAAAGTCAAATGGCGCTCCTTCCCTTCTGAGCCCTGCCGTGCACCCAAACAGTGGTTTATGACCACATATGAGGTATCTGTGTACTGAGGAGACATTGCCCAACAAATTTTAGGATCCAATTTATACTGTTGCCCATGTGAAAATGAAAAAACTGAGGCTAAAAGAAAATTTTTGTGAAAAAAAAGTACTTTCTTTTATTTACGGATCAATTTGTGGAGCACCTGGGGGTTCAAAGTGCTCGCTATGCATCTAGATAAGATCCTTAGGGGGTCTAGTTTCCAAAATGGGGTCACTTGTGGGGAGCTCCAATGTTTAGGTACACAGGGACTCTCCAAATGCGACATGGCAACCGCTAAATATTCCAGCATATTTTCCATTCAAAAAGTCAAATGGCGCTCCTTCCTTTCTGAGCCCTGCGTGCGCCCAAACAGTGGTTTATGACCACATATGAGGTATCTGTGTACTCAGGAGAAATTGCCCAACAAATTTTAGGATCCAATTTATACCTGTTGCCCATGTGAAAATGAAAAAACTGAGGCTAAAAAAAATTTTTGTGCAAAAAAAAGTACTTTATTTTTTTTACGGATCAATTTGTGAAGCACCTGGGGGTTCAAAGTGCTCACTATGCATCTAGATAAGATCCTTAGGGGGTCTAGTTTCCAAAATGGGGTCACTTGTGGGGAGCTCCAATGTTTAGGCACACAGGGACTCTCCAAATGCGACATGGCAACCGCTAAATATTCTAACATATTTTCCATTCAAAAAGTCAAATGGCGCTCCTTCCTTCTGAGCCCTGCTGTGCGCCCATACAGTGGTTTATGACCACATATGAGGTATCTGTTTACTCAAGAGAAATTGACCAACAAATTTTAGGATCTATTTTATCCTGTTGCCCATGTAAAATGAAAAAATTGATGCTAAAAGAAAATTTTTGTTGGAAAAATTAAAATGTCCATTTTTTCCTTCCACGTTGCTTTAGTTCCTGTGAAGTACCTGAAGGGTTAATAATCTTCTTGAATGTAGTTTTGAGTAGCTTGAGGGGTGCAGTTTTTATAATGGTGTCACTTTTGGATATTTTCTGCCATATAGACCCCTCAAAGTGACTTCAAATGTGAGGTGGTCCCTAAAAAAAATGGTTTTGTAAATTTTGCTGTAAAAATGAGAAATCGCTGGTCAACTTTTAACCCTTATAACTTCCTAACAAAAAAAATGTTGTTCCCAAAATTGTGCTGATGTAAAGTAGACATGTGGGAAATGTTATTTATTAACTATTTTGTGTCACATAACTCTCTGGTTTAACAGAATAAAAATTAAAAATTTGAAAATTGCAAAATTTTCAAAATTTTCGCCAAATTTCCATTTTTTTCACAAATAAACGCAAAATTATCGACCTAAATTTACCACTAACATGAAGCCCAATAAGTCACGAATAAACAATCTCAGAATCGCCAGGATCCGTTGAAGCGTTCCTGAGTTATTACCTCATAAATGGACACTGGTCAGAATTGCAAAAAATGGCAAGGTCTTTAAGGTCAAAATAGGCTGGGTCATGAAGGGGTTAATATTGGTGTTAATGAGTGAAATTGGTCTATAACTACCTAGTGACTCAGGATCTCCATTTTACTTCGGAATCAGGGAAATTGATGCTTCCAGCATCTCGGGGGAAATGAACCCTTTGTGGAAGCGTAGTTATACATCCCAACCAAGTGGGAAGATAAGGTTTTACCAAAAACTTTCTAGTAGTTATTAGTAAAACCATCTGGTCCGGGCGATTTATGCAAGTCAAGGTTTTTAATGGTATCTTCTACTTCTTGGGTGGTAAAAGGAAATGATAAGGACATCAAATCGTCGCTAGTAAGAGATGGTAAGTTAATGTCTGAAAGATATTTTTTAATATCAAGTTGGTTAGGCGGGGGGGATGAAAGATCTGAGTTGAGATTGTAGAGTTTACTGTAATATTTTGCGAACTCATTTGTGATGTCTTGTGGGTGGGATAACTTAGTATTACCCTCAATAGAGTTTATTCTATGTATTTGATTATAGGTTCTCTTCTTTTTAATCCTGTTGGCCATGTAACGTGTGGGTTTGATCAAAGATGTATAGAATTTATACTTGGAAGAATTGATGGCTGCTTCATATGTGGAATAAAGCAGTGACCTAAGTTCCTGTCTTAGGTGGGTTAGATCAGATTATTTTTGAGGGGAAGGAGAAGATAGGCCTAGCAAACTCTTTTCCATTGTACGTATTGCCGATTGAACCTTGTTTATTTTTTCCCTACTTTCTCTTTTTACTTTAGATGCTATACTCATAAAAATGCCCCTGATGACCGCCTTATGGGCGCACCAGTTGAGAGAAGGATTGGTGAGATCTGGGTTGTTTTCAAGGAAAAAATTATCCAATGCTTTCTGGATTGTCTCCTTATGAATCGGATCATGTATAATGCTGGCATTGCACTTCCACAATCTGGCGTTTTTTAGGGTGGGACCTATTAGTATTTCCCCAATGACCGGGGAGTGATCTGAAATCGTCCTGTTTCCAATATACACCTTACTGATTTTTGTGAGAGAGAAAATGTCCGTCACAATCAGGTCTATCCTAGACGCCGATTGGTGAGCTGTAGAGAAATGAGTGAACTCTTTGGAGGTGGAATTCAGACATCTAAACGTATCGCACAGCTCATTTCTGTCCAACCACCTATTTAAGTTATCCGATGCCGGTCTAGAGACAGAGGAGGAGTCCAAGACGTTGTCGGGAGTGAGATTAAAGTCTCCTAGTATTAGGAAATTACCTTTTTTAACCTCTATTACTTTCTTCATAAGCTTTGAAAGAAACCTAGTTTGATTTTTGTTGGGTGCGTAAACGTTTACTAAAGTGTATGCTTGACCATTAATTTCACATGCCAAAATTTGGAATCTGCCCCCTTCATCCCCGTATTCCTCTAGGGCCCTGATGGGGACAGAGTTCCTGATCACGGTAGTCACTCCAGCCTTTTTACTGGAATTTCAGGCCTCAAAGATGTTGGGGAACCTGCGATGATTAAAGTAAGGGTGATTTCCATCTAAAAACTTTGTTTCTTGTATACATGCAATATCGACCTGTGAGTGAACCAGTTCTCTCCATAAGGTGTGTCTCTTCTGTGGGCTATTCAGACCTCTAATATTATAGGACAAAATTTTGAAACTCATGTCAGTAGTATTAGTAAGTATAATAAAAGTATATGAAGAGTGTTGATGAGTAAACTGACTGGAGACCTGAAGACAAGAAGAAGTCTTAAAGGGCAAGATAGCAACAATAACAGTATAACAATTAACCTTTTGGTTAGTAGTCTAAATCTATAACAGTTTACAATATGGCTAATTAGAAATGTAGACCAGAAGTCAGTGAGAATGACTATAAGATTAATGGGAAAAACACTGCTCAAGTAGAACGCACAGGCAGAACTACCTCAATAAAGTGGGGTTAATGAATGTGGGTGGGAATAGAGGGAAAACCTCAGTGCAATGTATAAAACAGAGGCCCCCGCCTCATAGGAGATGTTTCCATAATGAGGAAATCTCAACCATTGCCGGGTTGAGCAGTGACAAGGTTTGGCTCTCTACAAAAAAATCTGAAAACTAATGTACCATCTTCTAAATTTTGACAAAAATTCATAGGACTTTCCTAGTTTTCATGCTATATTTACCGGAGGAATTAGTCCTCTAATTCTCCTATACAAACAGATGGCAAATTTTTCATATTTTTACATTGTGTAAAATACAACACATCTACATTTCTGAGAACAAAACACATATTTGAATAGACCTTCACCAAATTTTACGTGCTGAACTGAACACATGATTTAATAGTGGCTGCAGAGCAAAATAAAACTTTTTGTTTATTAGGAAAGGGAAATGTTATTGTACTTTTTAATTTTGACATGTTGCTGTGTATGTGAAATAATATGTAGGAAAGGGGTTAATTGTTACGTAATGAAACACTGAATTGCTAGACATTCTGTTGGAATATGTTTGGTACAACAACATTCCAGTCTATGAGTGTTCAGTTGCTAGATTTGTATGCTGTTTATAACGTTAGAACAAAAAAATTTCCAGAGGCTCACACAGGGAGAGCATGTGACTGTATTTCCTGTTTTCCTGTGTCTGTGTATGAGAGAAGCAGCCTGCTGTAGATGCTGCACTGATGGAGACACACAAGTGATTAATTTCTGATCTATTAAGCTTATCATATATTGTTCCTGATTGTTCCTGAATAAACAAGTTCTGTTGTCACACACTTGGAGAGTATCATGAGTAATCTGCTGCCAACAGGTTATGGGCCCAGAGTGACACAGAACCCCATAGTAACACAGCAACAGAAGCCCAGAGCAAAAGCAGCACAGAGCAACAGAGAAAATGTACACTAGCAGCAATCCTGTCAAGTTCTCAGTGCCAAGCCTCACTAACCAGAACTACCAGTCCTGGAAATTCAAGGTGAAAATGCTGCTCATAAGAGAAGGTACGTGGAAATATACTCAGGAACAAGTGCCTCATCCATTACTAGATGATTGGCTAGAAAAGGATCAGAAAGCACAAAGCACGATCTCCATCAGTGTAGATGATAATCAGATTGTGCATATATGCAAGTGTGCAACTGTAGAGGAGATGTGGGACGAGTTACAGTAAGTGCATGAAAGATCAAATCTCAGCAATAAGCTTTATCTCATGAGAAAGCTATATCAGTCTAAGCTAAGTGATGGACAGAATATGCAGGACTATATAAGAAACACCCTAGAGATTGTGGAACGTCTCAGGGGTATTTGAGAAGAAATTAAAGATTTTCATAGTAACATAGTAACATAGTTATTAGTTATTAAGGTTGAAGGAAGACTTTAAGTCCATCTAGTTCAACCCATATCCTATCCTAACCTGCCCTAACATGTTGATCCAGAGGAAGGCAAAAAAACCCCAAGTGGCAAACAGTAAGCTTCACATTGGTGAAAAAAATTCCTTCCTGACTCCACATACGGCAATCAGACTAGCTCCCTGGATCAACGCTGTATCTAGGAAACTAGTGAATATAGCCTGTAATATTATACTTTTCAAGAAAGGCATCCAGTCAGGGGTGAACTTAGCCTCTGTGCTGCCTGAGGCGAACTGCAAAACGGCGCCCCCCAATTCGAGCGAGGAAGGTTGCGGCGCGCATAGCGTGCCGCGTAAAATTTTAGGCCACGCCTCGACCACACCCATTTCACAACTAGTCACACCCATGTCCACGCCCCGACCACACCCATTTAGCACTGGTGATCACACTGACTGGTACTGAGGGCACAGTGACTGGTACTATGGGCACAGTGACTGGTACTGAGGGCACAGTGACTGGTACTATGGGCACACTGGCACTGAGTAAAAGAAAGAACAGAGAGAGAAAAAGAAAAACAGAGAAAGGAGAGAGAAAGAAAGAACAGAGAGAAAATAGAGAGAGAAATAAAGAAAGGGAAAAGAAAAAACAGAGAGAGAAAAGAACAGAGAGAGAAAGAAAAAAGACGGGAAAGAAAGAACAGAGAGAAAGAAAGAAAGAACAGAAAAAGAAAGAGGGGACAGAGAAAAAGAACAGATAGAAAAAAAGAAATAGGGGAAAGAAAGAACAAAGAGAGAAAGAAAGAACAGAGAGATAGAGAGAAAGAAAGATGGGAAACAAAGAACAGAGAGAGAGAGAAAGAGAAATAAAGAAAACAGATAGAAAGAACAGAGAGAGAGAAAGAACAGAAAGATAGAGTGGAAAGAAAGAGAAAGAAAGAACAGAGAGAGAAAGAAAGAGGGGAAAGAAAGAACAGAGAGAAAGAAAGAAAGAAAGAACAGAGAGAAAGAAAAAGAACAGAGAGAGAAAGAAAGATGGGAAAGAAAAAAACTACTGAATAATGGCCCCATATACTGCTGCATACAGTATAATAGCCCCACATGATGCTCCATACTGAATAATGGACCCATATACTGCTGCATACAGTATAATAGCCCCACATGATGCTCTATACTGAATAATGGCCCCATATACTGCTGCATACAGTATAATGGCCCCACATGATGCTCCATACTGAATAATGGCCCCATATACTGCTGCATACAGTATAATAGCCCCACATGATGCTCCATACTGAATAATGGACCCATATACTGCTGCATACAGTATAATAGCCCCACATGATGCTCCATACTGAATAATGGCCCCATATACTGCTGCATACAGTATAATAGCCCCACATGATGCTCTATACTGAATAATGGCCCCATATACTGCTGCATACTGTATAATGGCCCCATATACTGCTGCATACAGTATAATAGCCCCACATGATGCTCCAGACTGAATAATGGCCCCATATACTGCTGCATACTGAATAATGGCCCCATATACTGCTGCATACAGTATAATAGCCCCACATGATGCTCCAGACTGAATAATGGCCCCATATACTGCTGCATACTGAATAATGGCCCCATATACTGCTGCATACAGTATAATAGCCCCACATGATGCTCCAGACTGTATAATGGCCCCATATACTGCTGCATACAGTATAATAGCCCCACATGATGCTCCAGACTGAATAATGGCCCCATATACTGCTGCATACTGAATAATGGCCCCATATACTGCTGCATACAGTATAATAGCCCCACATGATGCTCCAGACTGAATAATGGCCCCATATACTGCTGCATACTGAATAATGGCCCTATATACTGCTGCATACAGTATAATAGCCCCACATGATGCTCCAGACTGTATAATGGCCCCATATACTGCTGCATACAGTATAATAGCCCCACATGATGCTCCAGACTGAATAATGGCCCCATATATTGCTGCATACTGAATAATGGCCCCATATACTGCTGCATACAGTATAATAGCCCCACATGATGCTCCAGACTGAATAATGGCCCCATATACTGCTGCATACTGTATAATGGCCCCATATACTGCTGCATACAGTATAATAGCCCCACATGATGCTCCAGACTGAATAATGGCCCCATATACTGCTGCATACTGAATAATGGCCCCATATACTGCTGCATACTGAAAATGGCCCCATATACTGCTGCATACTGAATAATGGCCCCATATACTGCTGCATACAGTATAATAGCACCACATGATGCTCCAGACTGAATAATGGCCTTGCATAAAAAAAAAACTACTCACCTCTGCCCGTTCCAACGCTGATATCGCTTCCTCATCTATCACACACACAGCGTCACACACACACACACACACACACACACACACACCAGCTTCACAGGCACAGCGGCCTGACTCACCTCTCCATGATCCGGCAGGTTCCTTCTCACTTCCTCTCACACATTATGAGTTCTGCTCTGCCGCCCCCTGGCTGCCGCCGCCTGAGATAACAGCTCAACTCGCCTCATTATAGCGGCGCCAGTGCATCCAGTCCCTTCTTAAATTTTAGTAAGGAATCACTCATTACAACATTAGACGGCAGAGAGTTCCATAGTCTCACTGCTCTTACAGTAAAGAATCTGCGTCTGTGATTATGGCTAAACCTTCTTTCCTCCAGACGTAGAGGATGCCCCCTTGTCCCCGTCACAGGTCTAAGAGTAAAAAGATCATTAGAAAGGTCTTTGTACTGTCCCCTCATATATTTATACATTGTAATAAGATCACCCCTAAGCCTTTGTTTTTCCAAACTAAATAACCCCAAGTGTAATAACCTGTCTTGGTATTGCAGACCCCCCAGTTCTCTAATAACCTTGGTCGCTCTTCTCTGCACCCGCTCCAGTTCAGCTATGTCTTTCTTATACACCGGAGACCAGAACTGCACACAGTATTCTAAGTGTGGTCGCACCAGTGACTTGTATAGAGGTAAAATTATGTTCTCCTCATGAGCATCTATGCCTCTTTTAATGCATCCCATTATTTTATTTGCCTTGGCAGCAGCTGCCTGACATTGGCCACTAAATGTGAGTTTGTCGTCCACCCATACACCCAGGTCTTTTTCAGTGACAGTTTTGCCCAGTGTTTTACAATTAAGCACATAATTATACATCTTATTTGTTCTACCCAAGTGCATGACCTTACATTTATCCCCATTAAAGCTCATTTGCCATTTATCAGCCCAAGCTTCTAGTTTACATAAATCCTCCTGTAATATAAAATTATCCTCCTCTGTATTTATTACCCTGCAGAGTTTAGTGTCATCTGCAAATATTGAAATACTACTCTGTATGCCCCTACAAGGTCATTAATAAATATGTTAAAGAGAAGCGGCCCCAATACTGACCCCTGTGGTACCCCACTGCTAACCGTGACCCAGTCCGAGTGTGCTCCATTAATAACCACCCTTTGTTTTCTATCCATGAGCCAGTTCTTAACCCACTTACACATATTTTCCCCTATCCCCATTGTTCTCATTTTATGTATCAATCTTTTGTGTGGCACTGTATCAAAAGCTTTTGAGAAGTCCATGAACACCACGTCCACTGCGTACCCTTGGTCCAGTCCGGAACTTACCCCTTCATAAAAGCTTATCAGATTAGTCTGACAAGAACGGTCCCTCGTAAACCCATGCTGATACTGTGTCATGAGGTTATTCAGCTTCAGATACTCCAATATAGTATCCTTAAAAAACCCTCCAGGATTTTACCCACAGTAGATGTTAAGCTCACTGGCCTATAATTTCCAGGTTCAGTTTTTGTCCCCTTTTTGAATATTGGCACCACATTTGCTATACGCCAGTCCTGTGGTACAGACCCAGTTATTATGGAATCTTTAAAGATTAAAAATAAAGGTCTATCTATAACTGTACTTAATTCCTGCAGTACTCGGGGGTGTATCCCATCCGGGCCCGGGGATTTGTCAACTTTAGTGATTTTTAGACGCCGCCGTACTTCCTGCTGGGTTAAGCAGGTGACATTTAATGGAGAATTTTTTTTATCTCTGATCATGTTATCTGTCATGGGACTTTCTGTGTGTAAATACAGTTGAAAAAAAGTCATTTAGCATATTGGCTTTTTCCTCATCCTCATCCACCATTTCACCCAGACTATTTTTAAGGGGACCAACACTATCATTTTTTAATTTCTTGCTATTTATGTAGTTAAAGAATATTTTGGGATTATTTTTACTTTCTCTGGCAATGAGTCTCTCTGCCTCAATCTTTGCTGTCTTGATTTGCTTTTTACAGAATTTATTCAGTCTTCTGTATTTATTTAATGCCTCTTCACTACCTACTTGCTTTAATTCCCTAAACGCTTTCTTTTTGTCCCTTAATGCGCCCCTTACAGCTCTATTTAGCCATAGTGGTTTCCTCCTAATTCTAGCATGTTTATTCCCATAGGGTATATACTGTGCACAGGTCCTATTCAGGATACTAATAAACGTCTCCCATTTTCTTTGTGTATTTTTATGTCTCAGGATATCGTCCAGTTTATTGCACCAAGATCATCTCTCATCCGTTGGAAATTTGCCTTCCTGAAGTTTAGTGTCCTTGTAACCCCTCGACTACACATCTTATTAAAGGATACATGAAAGCTTATTATTTTGTGATCACTATTACCCAAGTGACCCCCAACCCTGCTACACTTCAATTAAGTGGTCTTCCAGAGAGTTATGACACACTCGTGACTGCAGTAGATGCACGGCCAGATGGATGAGATGACACAAGAGTATGTTAAAGGAAAACTTGTGGATGAATTCAAGAGAAAGAGAAGGAGGGGCTGGAGGGCAACACCGAATAACAAAAGGATCACCTGTTACATGCTAGAAGTAATGCATAAGAAAGAAGAAAAAGGTAGCATGTACAAAAACAGGGATCACCGTAAATAAATACAAAATAGCTTTATTGAGATAGCAACACTGCAAATGGTACTATTAAAAACTATTAAAAACAACAAAGACACCAAACAAGCCCGTAATAGGGCTGTGCCCTTGTCATCCAACACAGATAACTATACACCGCAGCAATTCAGGACCTAGGATACATATAATGAAGTGACATTATTGAAAACAACCATAGAAAAAAATCATTAAAATAAGTAAATAATAAAGAATATTTATGTTTTCACCCACAATAGAAATATCCACAATAGTGCACCATGAAGGGTGCTATCAACCAGATCTGAAAAGAGAAGGGGGTTGTTGAAACAATCTCCTACATGGCTGAATAATACTGTAATACAGCAATCAGTGGAGTACGCCATTTTTATTAAATCACAGGCATACAATGGTATAGAAGAATCCATATTATTCTATGGGTGTTGTGTTAAATGGTGTTCATTAGAGTTGAGCGAAACAGGTCGGACACCTCTAGAAATCGCCGACTTTTGCTAAAGTCGGGTTTCGCAGACAGAAACCCGACCATAGTGTGAGGTCGGCCATGTGTTCGGCGACTTTATTTCGGCAGTTGGTTTCCCTGAATGCTAAAAGCGCCATATTTCAGCCAATAATGAAGGGCGCACACTGTGGGCAGCATGATGACGCGCGCAGCCGCCACCACCATCTTATTGAAGGGCATTGCAGTGATTGACTGGCTTTCTGTGGCGTCACAGGGCACACAAAACGCTCTCACCGCCGACCGCCATTTTACTTCAGCCGATCTTAGTGTAGGGAGAGGTTGTTGCCGCTTGTTCTCATGAGGGAGAGTGTTAGGAATGCTGAAAAAAGACAAATCTGTGCCTGTGCTGATAGCGATTGTGCTGCCCAGTTAGTGTGCAGTCACAGTGGTGCTTTTTTGTGTGTGCAGCAGCACTGGTTCTTAGGCTGGCAGCCACTGACAAGGGAGGAATTGGTAGTGTGGAGCAGCAGTGCTGATTCTTACTGTGCACTCTGCTCTTTGCCATTCAGAGAGTAGACATTTTTTCAGTGTCATATCCAATTTGTAGGCTGCCTGCTAGCTGTATAGCTGTGTGGACACTGCTGTGCAGACTGCTTTTTTTCAAAGCAGCTACACAGCAGTAACACTGAAATAATAATTTTCTGCACAGTTACTGAGCCTTCATTTTGACCCACACCGTATAGAGCTGTACGCTCCTCACACAGTACCATGTACCGGCCGGTATCACGTAGAAAAGCCTGCTATCTGTGTGTGAGTCTGTAAAACCATACGTGTTTTTTTTTTAACAAAACTGTATACAACTGGTATCTTTTCATACAGTTGTGTTTTTCTGCCGTCTGTATTACGGTGCAAAATCAATACTGAGCGAGCGTCTTTGTGTGACTACGGAAATTTATACAGAGATTACCAAATACCCCAGCTTTGTATACAGCTGTGCTCTACTGCTATAGTACACTTATCCTGATTCCTGATCTTACTATTGTGGTGTACTCCATACTGCGGCTGTGAGCGTGTGTGTTACCCCAGAAATATTTAGGGAGATATAAAATTACACCCACACTGATTCCAGCTGTACGCTACTTATATAGTACAGTTTTGCTAATTTTAAAATTCTGGTCTTTTCCATAGTGAGACTCTGTACCAAATATCTACAGATATTTCTAATTACACCAACACTGATCTCAGCTGTATGCTAGTGATATATTACAGTTTTCATAAAATTCAGATTGTGTTGTACTCCATACTGACCCTGTGAGCGCCTGTGTTACTCGACAAAGATATCCTCAAATTTCCAGAATTATCATTCACCTTATACAGCTGCACGCTTCTGATACAGTATCATATATCTGCTGTTATTTTGGGAACATTTTCACAAACATGAGTAGGTATGGTCTCAGACCCCAAAAAGGTGGGCGGTGGGGGCCAGCTAGTACAGATGGTGGTGGTGGTGCATGTGCTGGTACTGCCAAAAGCACTATAGCTCCTAAGGCAGGAGGTCTTGAGCCGGCGGCATTATCTGGGTCCACAAGCCCTCGAAGGCTATCTTTTCTGGGAGTAGGTAAACCTCTTTTAAAGCCGGAGCAACAGGAAAAGGTTTTGTCTTACCTTGCTGAAGCAGGCTCCAGCTCTATGTCCTCCTCTTCTCAAGTTTCAAAAAGCAGAAGCATTCAGTCCTCATTTGGTGCTTCTGGTCAGGAACAACCCCTTTCCTTTTGTCCTTCACCCCAAAGTAAAGTGAAGGTTGCGGCAGCCCGCAGTGCTGGTGATTACTCCATGGAGCTGTTTTCACATCCCATGCCAGGGTTAACAAGTCAAATCATGAATTCACCAGTCCGAGATGAATCTGACATAGAGTGCACTGATGCACAGCCACTGATAGATGATTCTGATGGTACATTCCCACAGAGCACTACATTGCCTTTGCAGTGTCCAGAGCCAGAAGCTGACCCTGATGAAACTCAGGTGCCCCTTCCCACATACTAGAGCACCATACATGGTCACACAGAGGAAAGTGCAGATGAAATAGAAGAGGAGATGATGGATGATCCAGTTGTTGATCCAGATTGGCATCCAGTGGGGGAAGAAGTTGACGGTGGCAAATATAACTCACAAGCTGAGGAGGATCCGCAGCAGTTGTTGACATCGCAGCAGGGTTTATCTGTGAGTCCTGCAGCTGTAAAAAAACGTGTTATAAAATGACACCAAAAAGTGGCAGGATATCTTGGACAGACAGTCCAAGAATCACAGCGTGCAAGCTCTGAAAATTTATACAATAGTAGGAAAAGTGCAGTTTGGCACTTTTTTGAGCAAAATCCTATTGATGATGTCAAGGTTACATGTAAGAAGTGCGGAAGGAACTTTAGCAGAGGTAAAAATGTCAAAAATTTGAATACCAGTTGCATGCTTAGACATTTAAATACCATGCACTTTCAAGCGTGGACGGACTACAAAAGCTCAGTTAGCACATGTGCACCTGCTCCGACTGCAGTTAGCCACCAACGCTCCATCGCTTCCCCCACTGTAACAACACCGGTTGGCACACCAGCAGCAACAAGTGTTGAGGTGTCGGCGCAAGGCCAAAGCAGTCAGGGAATCAGTTGTTTTTTGCAACGAAAGAGTGCATGTAGGCCATCGCCATCACCACCAGCAGCACCACTACCATCAACATCACCAACCCCCTCTCAGTCCGTCATGTCCACCAGTAGTTCCTGCATATACAGCTCTCAAGTACAGCTCACCCTACCAGACACTATGAGTAGGTCCAAAAAGTACTCACCCTCTCATCCGCGCACACTGTCTTTGAACGCCTACATTGGCAAACTGATCACATTAGAGATGATGCCCTTCCATTTAGTTGAAAGCGCTGAATTCAGGGACCTCATGGCCTACGCTGTCCCTCGCTATGACCTACCTAGTCGGCACTTCTTTTCTCGAAAAGCCATCCCTGCCCTCCACCAGCATGTGAAAGACCGCATTGTCTATGCACTCAAACAATCAGTGAGTGGAAAGGTGCACCTCACAACAGATGCATGGTCCAGTAAGCATGCACAGAGGCGTTACATGTCCATCACTGTGCACTGGGTGAATGTGGTGGAAGCAGGGTCCACAGGGGACAGCGGCGGTGGGACGGTTCTGCCTAGCCCACGGTATAGGAAACAGTTGGCTGTAGGCATTACACCCTCCTCCTCCTACTCCTCCTCCAGAAGCAAAAGCTCGTCAACAGAGCGCTGTAGCACCAGCCCTCCATCCGCAGCTACCAGTGTTGCACAGGAGGAGTCACAGTATCGAACAGCTGGTGGTAAGCATCAGCAGGCTGTTTTACAAATTATGTGTTTGGGTGTCAACAGACATACCACGGAGGTACTGGCCGACTACTCGCAGAGAGAAACTGAGTCATGGCTGGGCAGTCTACATCTTGAGCCAGGCAAGGTAGTTAGTGATAACGGTCGTAATTTTGTGTCGGCCATAGCCCGGGCAAAACTCCGACACATACCTTGCCTGGTTCACACCTTGAACCTGGTGGTGCAGTGCTTCCTCAAAAATTATCCCGACTTAGCAGCCCTGCTCAATAAGGTGCAAAGTGTTGTGAATGAGCAGAGGCTCCCTCTGGTGGTTACAGACTGTACTGAACCTTCCAGCAAGGAATGGCAATCTGGGATCACTGACTGGACTGATATAAGGGAGGTTCCCTCCCATGATGGTCGCCGGTGATCAATTGTTCTGGTCTCAATTGTGGTTCCTGGTTCACTTGGAAGTTTGCTGGTGTCTTGCCTGCGTCTGCTGCTTTCAGATAAGATATTTTCTGCTTTTCTTTTTGTGCTTGCTATTTGCATAGTTTTCTGCACATTTGTGGAGGACAGCCGGGTCCCCTCCTGGGGCCTGTGCTCCTCACAGTTTGTCTGTAGCCACTGTTGTTTTTTCATTTGCTTTTTCCTGCTTTTTCAGTGGCTGCGGCTTGGTTTTGTTCACACTGAGATCTGATTTAGTGGGTGGCAAGATCGTGTGATCTCAGTATTTTTGTAATCAGAATTGTTGGATTTTTGTAGGGTTTTCTCGGTTGCAGAAAGTAATCTCTCCTGTCCTATCCTATTTAGTCAGCTTGTGGCCCCAGCGTTTGCTCATTCTATTTTCTGTCTGTGTCCGTGCTTTCTTCTTGTCTAACCGCCATTACATGTTTGGGGGCTTCCTATTTTCTTTGGGGATCTGCTCCGGGGCAGATAGCTTTCATCTTTCTGCCTTTAGGTGTAGTTATCTCTCAGGCTGTGACGAGGCGTCTAGGATCACGTAGGAACGCTCCACGGCTACCTCTAGTTGTGTGGTTAGTTTAGGAATCTGCAACCCATTAGTTACCAACATCTCAGGTGTTTGGCTGCCCGTCTGTTGTTCCTGTCCTCCTGAGCTACCTAACATAACAGCGAAGACTGTGCTTGCACATCCGTCGATCGCCCGTAGACTCCAGTCGGATGCAGAGGTTGCAGCGATCGCTACACCTCCCCAAGCACCGCCTAATCATAGACGTTGCAACAAGGTGGAACTCCACCATGCACATGGTTGAAAGGTTGTGCGAACAGAGGCAGGCTGTAATGCATTTGTGGCAGGATACACGGGCAGGCAGTATGAGGGCAGACATGGAGTTGTCGGGTGTGCAGTGGTCGAAGCTCAAAGATCTATGTAAAGTCCTGCATTGTTTTGAGGATTGCACACGGCTGGTAAGCGCAGACGACACCATCATAAGTATGAGCATCCCACTTATGTGTCTGCTCATGCAAACTTTGACGCACATTAAGGTTCAGGTGTCTGCAGCGCAGGAGGAAGAGGAGGAGCAGGAGGGAAGCCTTGATGACAGTCAGCCATGTCTCCTCAGGGAAATGTCCAGGACGATGGGAGGAAGAAGAGGACTAGTAGGAGGAGGATGAGGGGGATGATTATTTGGGGAAGAGGAGCCTTCTCAGGGGCAAGATCAATGTTGGCGTGCCAACGTCAGGTACAGGGTTTGTGCAGGACTGGAGGGATGTGGATATTTCAGATAGTGCTCCTCCACCCACCAGTGTCAGTGCATCATTGCCACGTGGAACATTGGCCCACATGTGTGATTATGCCTTGCGCATCCTAAAAAGGGACCCCGCATTGCCAAAATGATGAGGATGATGACTACTGGTTGCCAGCATCCTTGATCCACGCTATAAAGAAAAATTATAGAACATTATACAACAGGAGAACCTAGGGCTTATATTGGTGAACAAACAAGCAACTTTTGTAAACCGTTTGTTAGAGGCATTCCCATCCACAGCAGCGTTTGCTGGTTCTACCATGAGCCCTAGTGGCCGAATGGAAGAGGTGTTCGTGCTACACACAGCCGAAGTGGGGTTGGAGACAGGGGTTTAATGCCCAAAGTTGTGGACTGATTTCTCAACTACCGCTCACACGACAGGTCCTCATCAGGAATCTATGGCAACTGACAGGAGACAGCAGTTGTCAACTATGGTAAAAAACTACTTCTCCTCTCATATTGATGTTCTCCCTCACGGGTCATTCCCTTTGACTACTGGGCCTGTAAACTGGACACCTGGCCTGAATTGGCGAAATATGCCTTACAGGAGCTCGCTTACCCTGCTGGTAGTGTGTTATCTGAAAGAGTGTTCAGTGCTGCTGGATCAATCCTGACAGAAAGAAGGACACATCTGCCCACCCAAATGTGGAAGATCTAACCTTCATTAAAATGAACCATGCATGGATTTCAAAAGAATTTGTCTCACCTTCCCTCATGACACATAGGTTGGCAGCATAATGGCTCACTTTCTCCGCCTCTTGATCGTACTCCTCCAATTCCTCCATTTGCAGCTGCTGAGCCTCCAGCCTACAGGTCAACATATGCAATTTTTGGAAACCAGTCCATAACTGTCCTAACCCCCCCAGGTCTGGTATAAACAACTTGTGCACCCTGCCAAGTGACGGTGGTATGAGCAGGTGGTGGGGCCCACTGTTGGGCGACGGCACTGGCATAGGGCCCCTCATAGTACAAAAAGTGTGTCTGACGGTGGGGGTGCACACTTGCTGTTAGACACAACTCCGTACTAGGAGGGGCCCTGTGCCAGTACCGTCAGCCACAAGTGGGCACAACATGCTTGCTCTGGGCGACATCACTTAAAAAATTTATCTATTTTTTGTCTAACATCTACATGTCCACCAAAAACATCTAAAGTTTGTCAATTTGCCCTATAGAGTCCTGCAAGTGGATCGACCGCCAGGGCACTGGGGTCCTTGGTAACGGGAAGGTCTGTTCAAGGGATGTGTCACGTGAGTAGTGACACGGTACGTGGCCTTGGGCATCCAATGAAAAGGGGAAATTTTTCATGGGATATGGAGATTTTGTATTGAACTGTTTACGCCACCTTTGCTTTCTGTTGAAAGTTGACCAGCGCTGCAGTGCAGAGCCTCAGAGACAGGTGTTGATGGCAGCAGAGTTAGAATATCTCTCCACAGGCCACGCTTGTTGGATCAGGGCAGAATTATGTATTGGAAGGAACATGAATGGTGCTGATAGATGTAGCAGTGTGTACTAGGTGCTGCGGGCAGAAATTGAGATCACACATTCAGGTGCAGTTTCCAAGGCTTTACTCGGAGTTAATGTGTGCACACAAGCCCGCTAAATGGAAAAAATGTCAAAGGCAGTACAGTACGTCAGCCTAAAATCAATAAGGCATAGATATGACTCGACAATTTGCATTTGGACTACCCATTTGATTATTACTTTACAGTTAACAAATAGTCACACTAAATTGCTTTCAAAATCCGTATCTGTTTAGTGCTGCAATCTAAGCCACCCCAAAATATCCTTGCATTAAAATTTACTACTGTTCTCCAATTACACCAACAGCTATTCAATTTATTTAGTCACCATTTACTGTGCGAAGAGGATTCGCCTGTGAATGTCAGTGGATGAAGGTGCATAGAGTCATCATCAGGGATCTTAAAGGGATGTACATTTTCCAAGGCTTTGCTCGGAGTTGAGGTGTGCACAAAAGGACATTCGCTACGTTGTCCTCCAGGTGAGGGGCTCAGCAAAGTCACTGGTAGATTGTGAACACACCTTTCCAGGACTCCTTAAAATATGTTCCTTTCTTTCTCGTCTGATGTTGTACAATTAACTCGCTCTACGTCCTGGCAACACCACAAAATCATTGTCCCAAGCGAGTAGCCGCGTAACTTCTGTGACAAACGTCTGCTATGCTGTATCTTGCTATTATATAGACACGCTTTCGGCAAAGATAAATCGAGGTTCAGTAGATGAGGCTCCTACAAGATGAAATGGACTCCGGCTTCATAGCTGTGTCGTAAAGTTCACCAGTAGGCAAAATGGCCACTGTCCCTTCTGCGCCCTAGTCCCTCAACAATTGGATGGGGCCCCCACGGATGTCCTTACTCAGTATCCGTGCCCCTAGTAACCCTTCTTCCTCACGTTCTTGGGCCTGTGGACGAGCTACTACCAGATCATTGTCCCCTCCCACACTGTGTGAGTGCACTGTGTTTCGCGCTCTCTAAAGCTTCACTGCACCTCCTTCTTAGTTTCTTCAGCCCCCACTCAGGCACTGTTTCGTAACCAGCCAGGGCTGAGAAGATCCTCCTTAGGGTACGTCCATGCTGCCCTGCTGCTGTAGTCTGAGGTGGGTGCAGGTGTTACAGTCCTGTGTGCTGCTCCCTCCTTACCTGAGAATGTTATATCACACCTCTGTGTGAGATGCAATCCCTCTGTTTTGACCTAACCCTCAGGGGCAACACACATGGCCCACTCATCATGTCCAAGGTCATTCGTCTCAATCGGTGCACACTGGGTTAATATAATGTATGCAGGGTACACAGGGGACAGCGGGTGTGGGACAGTGCTGTCTAGGCCACAGTATAGGCAACAGTTGGGTGTAGGCATTATACCCTCCTCCTCCTCTTCCTTACCTCAGAAGCAAAAGGTCCTCGACATATAGTCATTTAATAGGATGATGCTGTAACACTTTGTCTAATAATATTGTGGTGTTACCCAGACTGACCCTCTGAGAGTCTGTGTGCCTCATGAAATAATAGCTCGATTTAAATTTTGGGCCTTTTCAAATCTATACCCCTTTAATGGGATGATGCTGGAACAGTTTTTCCAATGATATTGTGGAGTTAGCGGGACTGAGCCTGTGACATTCTCTGTGTGCCTCATGAAATATATACGGAGATTTAAATTTTGACCCTTAAAAAGATAAACCCCTTTCATGGGATGATGCGTGAAGCGTTATGCAAATTAATGATATTGTGGAGTTAGCGGGACTGAGCCTGTGACATTCTCTGTGTGCCTCATGAAATTTATACGGAGATTTAAATTTTGACCCTTAAAAAGATAAACCCCTTTCATGGCATGATGCTGGAACAGTTTTTCCAATGATATTGTGGATTAGCAAGACTGAGCCTGTGAGAGTCTCTGTGGGCCTCATGAAATATATAGCTCGATTTAAATTTTGGGCCTTTTCAAATCTATACCCCTTTAATGGGATGATGTTGGAACAGTTTTTCCAATGATATTGTGGAGTTAGCGGGACTGAGCCTGTGACATTCTCTTGTGGCCTCATGAAATATATATGGAGATTTAAATTTTGACCCTTAACGACCGCCGATACGCCTTTTAACGGCGGTCATTAAGGTACTTAAACCACAGCGCCGTTAATTAACGGCGCTGTGGAAAAAGTGAATAGCGCCCCCCAGAGGCGCATTTTCTCCGGGGTCTCGGCTACCGGGGTAGCCGAGACCCCAGAGAACATGAATCGGGTCGGTTTTTACCGACACCGATGTTGCGATCGCCGTTATTAACCCTATAACGGCGACCGCAACAAAAAAAAAAAAGTTGTGCCATTTAATTTCTCTGTCCTCTGATGTCATCGGACATCAGAGGACAGAGAACAAGGGTCCCCGGGACCCCCATGTGGCCCCCGATGTCCTGTATGTGGCCCCAGGGCCCTCCGGTGTCCCCGGGGCCGGCGCGATGAAGAAAATGGCGGGCGCATGCTCAGTGCGCCCGCCGCTATGTGCCGCTGTGTCCTGGGGGGGATGGGCAAATATTCTCTGGGGTCTCGGCTACCGGGGGGAGCCGAGACCCCAGAGAACATGATCCGGGTCGGTATTCACCGATCCCGGTGTTGCGATCGCATCTATGCAAGCATAGATGCGATCGCAAAAAAAAAAAAAAAATGATTTCTCTCCCCTCTGATGTGATCGCACATCAGAGGGGAGAAAATGAGGGTCCCCCGGTCCCCCGATCGCCCCCCCGTATACTTACCGGTGTCCTCCGTCCTCCCGCAGGCCCCAGGATCCCGGCGTCTTCTTCCTGCAAAAAAAATGGCGGGCGCATGCGCAGTGCGCCCGCCGATCTGCTTGGCGGCAGATTCAAAAATGATTTCATTCATTCTCCAGAAAGTGCATTTTGATCACTGTGATAAACTATCACAGTGATCAAAATAAAAAAACAGTACATAACCCCCCCATTTATCACCCCCTTAGTTAGGGACATATAATAAAATATAGAAATTATATTTATTTTCATTTTTCTGTTAGGGTTAGGGTTATAATTAGGGTTAGGGTTATAATTAGGGTTAGGGTTAGCATTAGGGTTAGGGTTAGCATTAGGGTTAGGGTTATAATTAGCGTTAGGGTTAAGCTGGGTTCATACTGCGTTATGGCAGTCCGTTAGACGGACTGCGTTACACCGCGGTATAACGCGGTGTAACGCAGTCCGTTAACGCTGCCATTAACCCCCATTTGAGGGCGCCTCGCGACGCATGCCGTAAAGCGGGATGCGTTTGCGACGTGCCATCATTCAGTGAAGGAGCCTCGGACGCGGGCTGCAGCGTCTGGGCTCCGTCACCGCTAGCGCAGATGAATCATCTGCTGATTCCTCTGCGCTAGCGGGTATAGCATAACGCGATCGTGTTATGCTATACCGTTACCAGCCCGTCAACGCTATGTGTTGAACGGGCTGGTAAAACGCAAAATGAACCTAGCCTTAGGGTTAGGGTTATAATTAGGGTTAAGGTTACAATTAGGGTTAGGGTTAAAATTAGGGTTAGGGTTACAATTAGAGTTAGGGTTACAATTAAGGTTAGGGTTACAATTAGGGTTGGGATTTAGGTTAGGTTTAGGGTTGGGATTAGGGTTAGGGGTGTGTTGGGGTTAGGGTTGGAGCTAGAATTGAGGGATTTCCACTATTTAGGCACATCAGGGGGTCTCCAAACACGACATGGCGTTCAAAAAGTCAAATGGCGCTCCCTCCCTTCCGAGCCCTGCCTTGCGCCCAAACAGTGGTTTACCCCAACATATGGGGTATCAGCGTACTCAGGACAAATTGCACACCAATTTTAGGGTTCTAATTTCTCCTGTTACCCTTGGGAAAATAAAAAATAGCTGGCTAAAAAATCATTTTTCAGAAAAAAAATTATTTTTTATTTTCACAGCTCTGCGTTTATAAATTTCTGTGAAACACTTGGGGGTTCAAAGTGCTCACCACACATCTAGATAAGTTCCTTAAGGGGTCTAGTTTCCAAAATGGGGTCACTTGTGGGGGGTTTCCACTGTTTAGATACATCAGGGGGTCTCCAAACACGACGTGGCTTTCAAAAAGTCAAATGTCGCTCCCTCCCTTCCGAGCCCTGCCGTGCACCCAAACAGTGGTTTACCCCAACATATGCGGTATCAGCGTACTCAGGACAAATTGCACACCAATTTTGGGGTTCTAATTTCTCCTGTTACCCATGGGAAAATAAAAAATAGCTGGCTAAAAAAAACATTTTTGAGAAAAAAAATGATTTTTCATTTTCACGGCTCTGCGTTTATAAATTTCTGTGAAACACTTGGGGGTTCAAAGTGCTCACCACACATCTAGATAAGTTCCTTAAGGGGTCTAGTTTCCAAAATGGGGTCACTTGTGGGGGTTTCCACTGTTTAGACACATCAGGGGGTCTCCAAACACGACGTGGCTTTCAAAAAGTCAAATGTCGCTCCCTCCTTTCCGAGCCCTGCCGTGCGCCCAAACAGTGGTTTACCCCAACATATGCGGTATCAGCGTACTCAGGACAAATTGCACACCAATTTTGGGGTTCTAATTTCTCCTGTTACCCATGGGAAAATAAAAAATAGCTGGCTAAAAAAAACATTTTTGAGAAAAAAAATGATTTTTAATTTTCACGGCTCTGCGTTTATAAATTTCTGTGAAACACTTGGGGGTTCAAAGTGCTCACCACACATCTAGATAAGTTCCTTAAGGGGTCTAGTTTCCAAAATGGGGTCACTTGTGGGGGGTTTCCACTGTTTAGACACATCAGGGGGTCTCCAAACACGACGTGGCTTTCAAAAAGTCAAATGTCGCTCCCTCCCTTCCGAGCCCTGCCGTGCGCCCAAACAGTGGTTTACCCCAACATATGGGGTATCAACGTACTCAGGACAAATTGCACACCAATTTTGGGATTCTAATTTCCCCTGTTACCCTTGGGAAAATAAAAAATAGCTGGCTAAAAAAAACATTTTTGAGAAAAAAAATGATTTTTCATTTTCACGGCTCTGCGTTTATAAATTTCTGTGAAGCACTTGGGGTTCAAAGTGCTCACCACACATCTAGATAAGCTCCTTGGGGGGTCTAGTTTCCAAAATGGTGTCACTTGCAGGGGGTTTCTACTGTTTAGGTACATCAAGGGCTCTGCAAACACAACATGACGCCCGCAGAACATTCCATCAAAGTCTGCATTGCAAAATGGCGCTCCTTCCCTTCCAAGCACTCCCATGCGCCCAAACAGTGGTTTCACCCCACATATGGGGTATCAGCGTACTCAGGAAAAATTGCACAACAACTTTTTGGGTCCAATTTCTCCTGTTACCCTTGGGAAAATAAAAAAATAGCGGGCTAAAGAATCATTTTTGAGGAAAAAAATGATTTTTTATTTTCACGGCTCTACGTTTATTAATTTCTGTGAAGCACTTGGGGGTTCAAAGTGCTCACCACACATCTAGATAAGTTCCTTAAGGGGTCTAGTTTCCAAAATGGTGTGATTTGTGAGGGGTTTCGACTGTTTAGGCGTATCAGGGGCTCTCCAAACGCGACATGGCGTCCAATTTCAATTCCAACCAATTTTGGTTTGAAACAGTCAAACGGCGCTCCTTCACTTCCAAGCCCTGCCGTGCGCCCAAACAGTGGTTTACCCCCACATATGGGGTATCGGCATGCTCAGGACAAATTGCACAAAAACTTTTGGGGTCTTGTTACCCTTGGGAAAATAAAAATTGGGGTGAACAGATCATTTTTGTGGAAAAAATATGATTTTTTATTTTCACGGTTCTATGTTATAAACTTCTGTGAAGCACTTGGAGGTTCAAAGTGCTCACCACACATCTAGATAAGTTCCTTAGGGGGTCTAATTTCCAAAATTGGGTCACTTGTGGGGGGTTTCCACTGTTTAGACACATCAGGACCTCTACAAACACGACATGACGTCCAGACATTCTGCGCTGAAAAAGTCAAACGGCGCTCCTTCCCTTCCAAGCTCTGCCTTGCACCCAAACAGTGGTTTACCCCCACATATGGGGTATCAGAATGCTCAGGACAAATTGCACAAAAACTTTTGGGGTCTTGTTACCCTTGGGAAAATAAAAATTGGGGTGAAAAGATTGTTTTTGTGGAAAAAATATGATTTTTTATTTTCACTGTTCTATGTTATAAACTTCTGTGAAGCACTTGGAGGTTCAAAGTGCTCACCACACATCTAGATAAGTTCCTTAGGGGTCTAGTTTCCAAAATGGGGTCACTTGTGATGGGTTTCCACTGTTTAGACACATCAGGGCCTCTACAAACGCGACATGGCGTCCAGCCAATTCTGCGTTGAAAAAGTCAAATGTCGCTCCTTCCCTTGCAACCTCTGCCGTGTGCCCAAAAAGTGGTTTACCCCACATATGGGTATCGGCTTAATCAGGAGAAATTGCACAACAAATTTTGTGGTTCATTTTTTCTTTTAACAGTTGTGAAAATAAAAAAATAGGTTCCGAAGTAAAGTTTTTGCAAAAAAAGTTAAATGTTAATTTTTTCCTTCCACATTGCTTCAGTTCCTGTGAAGCACGTAAAGGGTTAATAAACTTCTTGAATGTGGTTTTGAGCACCTTGAGGGTGCAATTTTTAGAATGGTGTCACTTTTGGCTATTTTCTATCATATAGACCCCTCAAAGTGACTTCAAATGTGAGGTGGTCCCTAAAATAAAAATGGTGTTGTAAAAATGAGAAATCGCTGGTCAACTTTTAACCCTTATAACTTCGTAACAAAAGAAAATTTTGGTCCCAAAATTGTGCTGATGTAAAGTAGACATGTGGGAAATGTTATTTATTAAGAAATTTGTGTGACATATCTCTCTGATTTAAGGGCATAAAAATTTAAAGTTTGAAAATTGTTAAATTTTCAAAATTTTCGCCATATTTCCGTTTTTTTCCTAAATAAACACAAGTCATATCAAAGAAATTTTACCACTAACGTGAAGTACAATATGTCACGAAAAAATAATCTCAGAATCAGCTGGATTCGTTAAAGCGTTCCAGAGTTATAACCTCATAAAGTGACAGTGGTCAGAATTGTAAAAATTGGCCCGGTCATTAAGCTGCAAAATGGCTCTGTCACTAAGGGGTTAAAAAGATAAACCCCTTTAATGGGATGATGCTGGAACAGTTTTTCGAATCATATTGTGGAGTTAGCAAGACTGAGCCTGTGAGAGTCTTTGTGGGCCTCATGAAATATATACGGAGCTTTCCAATTAATTACCCCAGTACCCTTTGTGTACCCTACAGTACAGTACCCTATACAGTACCCAATACAATACCCTACAATACCATTTTTCAAATTATTATGTTCTTGTGTAATCAATACTGAGGCTGTGAGCGTATGTCTGTTATTACGGAAATATATCCGAAGAGTTACCATTACCCCTACACTGTATACAGCTCATACAAAAAATCCTATAGTGGCATATAAATAGTGCCACAAATGAGGGGCATAGGCCCATATAGCAAAAGCAACAGAGTGCACCCGCTCCAAAATAACATGTACACCAGGAGAAAGCAAAGCAAATAGGTGACAAAAAATAATAATTTTAGTTATATTTTTTATTTGAAAAAGTACAAAAATTGTAAAACAGTATCATGCAGAAGATAATAGTAACAATGGCTCAAAGCAGAGAATACCAAAGGTACCACAGGGCAATCAGTACCCTCACAAAAGTCCCCATATAAAATAGTCAGAATCAAAGAAGCCCCATAACAGTGTAATATAAGGGCATAAATAGAATGGGTGAGTGTCCTAGAGGAGATCCTCGCCAGTGCAAGAGATGCCACCTGTATAAGGGTTCATAATCGAGCCCATAAGTAGTAGAATGGACACTTACCAAGATATTGGACTCAGGAGGGGAGAGAAGCGTCCTGGGCAGGCAGTGTGGACCCCCGACGCGCGTTTCGTGTGCTGCAGAGCACACTTCCTCAAGGGGAATATGTCAGTCGTCCATAGAAGGACCTTTAAAAAGGCATGTGATCACGTCACATGATCACAGATGACCAATGATAATGCGCATACTGGCGCATGCGCACGGCAGGTCGCAGGTCCTTCCAGCATGTGTAGGTAGCGTCAGGATGTCAGTGCACCCGCGCCAAACGGCGCGTATACACAAAGCACCCAGTGAGACGCTCCCCACATGCCAGGAGCCGCGACAGGCCAGAGCGCATGCGCACTGCACATAGTAATATATGGGTCATAATGCCAAAATATATGTCTGATATGGTAGTAGGATACCCAAATCTGCAGCATAATATAAATACAAATACAGCATTGGTCACAGAATATATCAAATAACATCTCCAGATAGGCGAATGCGTAAATATGGTTCCAAAATAACAATTCGTCATGAGGTGATATGTCATAAACTTGAGAATATTCGCCTATGATTGTGGAGAATACAGGCCAAAATTGAAGATCAAACTAGATAAAGAGAAAATATGTTATAATAAGACATAATAAAAACATAAAGAGACATAAACGAAAAAGTGAACATAATAAAGGACAACATAAAAACAATAAAAACACACATGCCAAAAATAGGGTTTCGAGGGTGGGATATACTAAAAAATAACAATAATGTATCACCATAGATGAATAATTTGACTCAAAAGAATCAAAAGGTAACATGAATCACTATGAAAGTCGCTCAAGAAAAATGGAGGGCTTATAGGAAAGATGCAAATGATAAGGTCTCATTGAGGCCTCGAGGAATCATTGTGTCCAAAGTAACGATCCATCTGGCTTTGACTTGAGCGAGCCTCTTTTTATAATCACCCCCCCTAATGCCAAAATGTATCACGTCTAGTGTTGAGCGATACTGCTCGATATCTAAAAATATCGGATCGGAATGGTATCGCCGATATCACTAAATATCGGCGATATCCGATTCCGATACTGGAAGTCCCATGTAAGTCTATGGGAACAAAATATCGCAACTAAAAAAAAACCTTTATTTCCTTGTAAACACTAAATATACACACATAGAATACATATATATATATACATGTCATTGTGACATATATATATATACATATATGTATAGTTTATACACTTCTACATAGTAAAATATCCTCTGATTCAATTGCCGGGTAAAGCCGGCTTCTGTGAAAAGACAGAAGCACCCGACATGAAATGACACTTGGTGTACATAGGGTTAACCATGTCTTTTCATGTATTTTGAAATCTGATTTGCACAAACAATTACATCAGTCTATGTGTGCAAAATTTCACACCTGTAGGGGTTAATTAAAGGTGTAAATTCGTAGCAAAAAGTCCGGTTTTTTTACAACGAATTTACACCTTTAATTAACCCCTACAGGTGTGAAATTTTGCACACATAGACTGATGTAATTGTTTGTGCAAATCAGATAGCAAAGGACATGAAAAGACATGGTTAACCCTATGTACACCAAGTGTCATTTCATGTCGGGTTCTGCATTTTCACAAAAGCCGTCAATTGACTTAGCGGCTATTATACTATGTAGAAGTGTATGAACTATAAATATAAATATATATATATGTGTCACAAATTCAATGACATGTATATATATATATATATATATATATATATGAGGTGTAAAATTGTTTAAAAAAAATGCGTGGGCTCCCGCCCTATTTTCGCAACCAGACAGACAAAGCCAGCGAATGGGGGCAGATAATAATAGCCCAGAGAGGGACCATTATTTTTGGCCCCCCCTGGCTACTAACATCTGCCCCCAGACACCCCAGAAAATACAAATCTATAATTAGATTCGCCCTTTCTGGCACTTTGCCCGTCTATTCCCATTGCCCTGTAGCGGTGGCGAATGGGTTAATATGGGGTTAAAGCCACATTGCAATTGAAAGGTGACCTTAAGCCAGGTTAATAATTGAGAGCTGTCAATTAGACAACTATCAATTATTAATCCTATTGCATGAAATAAAAATAAAACACACACACTTTAATTAAAAATCATTTTAATGAAATAAAGACACATGTTTTTGACCATGTTTTATTTGACTGCAAAAACCATTTCCTGTAATAAAAATAAAATAAAAAAGCAAAATTATTCTTACCTATCCCATGCACAGTCAGGTCCCACGGTGTAATCCTTCAGAAAGGGTTAATGTTTACTGCAGGGACCGCAGCTAATGCTGCAGCCTCACAGTAAACCCCCAAATGAATGAGTTCCTCACCTGGCTGACAGGAGAGGAAGTGGAAAGCTTAATTGATTGCTTTCCACTTTCACTTCAGGTCAGCCAGGGACACAATCAGTGACGTCAGAGGGAACTGATTAACAAAAATAGGGGTTCCCTTCGAATAAAAAATGGCGTCGGGTCCCCCCTATTTTTGTTAACCAGCCTGATGAAGCAGACCGCTGAGGCCTGGATTTTCAGGCTGTTAAGGAGCCAAGATCCATGGACCTTGCCAGCCTGATAATACCAGGCCACAGCAGTCTGCATATCTTGGCTGATTAACAAAAATAGGGGATCCCCTCGAAAAAAATTGGCGTGGGGTCCCCCCTATTTTTGTTAACCAGCCAGATGAAGCAGACCGCTGAGGCCTGGTTTTTCAGGCTGGTAAGGATCCAATATCCATGGACCTTGCAAGCCTGATAATACCAGGCCACAGCAGTCTGCTTAGCTTGGCTGGTTAACAAAAATAGGGGATCCCCTCGAAAAAAAAACGGCGTAGGGGTCCCCCTATTTTTGTTAACCAGCCAAGTAAAATGCAGACTGCTGCGGCCTGGTATTAAAAGACTGTCAAGGCCCATGGATTTTGGCCCTCAACAGCCTGATAATACCAGGCTACAGCAGCCCCACATTTGGCGCATCAAAAGATGTGCCAATTGTGGCACTTTACCCGGCTCTTCCCACTGCCCTGTAGCGGTGGCAAGTGGGGTAATAAGGGGTTAATGTCACCGTTGATTGCACGGTGACAGTAAGCCCGGTTAATAATGAAGAGGTGTCAATAAGACACCGATCCATTATTAATCCCAAAGTTATTAAATGTATAAAAAAAAGACAAAGCAAGAAAAAAGTCTTTTAATGAAATAAAAGAGACAACACAGTTTTCATTAATTTTATTATACACTCATTCCTGCGACGCCATCGATCTCCTGTAAAAAAAGAAAAAAAACAAACCAACAGTATACCACTTGTCCGACGCAGTCCATAGTAACGACAGTCCCACGACGATCCAGCTCTGCTACATCGCAATGACAGGCAGAGCCTGTCATCGCGACGCAGCACAGCTGATTACCTGCTTCCCCGGCGGTGACGTCATCGGACTGACTGCTTTACGGCCGGGATTACCCAGCAGTCACTGCAGTTATCGCGAGAAACTGCATGTGACCGCCGGGGAAAGATGATGGCGGCCATGAAGCAGTCCAGCCCGTGACCGCCGGAGATCTTCTGCCAGGTAAGTGCCGCTGACTCCTGACAGACCCGACCGACGGACACTGACAGTGACAGTGACAATCCCGATTCCGGTATCCGATATGACGAAAATATCGGAACTAAGTATCGAAAGGCCGATAGAGCTAATATCGGCCGATACCCAATACTTGCGGTATCGTATCGCTCAACACTAATCACGTCAATTCCTCTAACTTTAAAAGATGAGGGCTCACAATTGTGATGGTGGAAAAAGTGACGGGGGATGTTTTTTAGATTTTCCGGGTCGGTCGCCGTCCTGGCTGCGCAAATGTCCCGCACATACTCCCTAATCCTTATCCTCAGTTCCCTTGATGTAAGGCCGATATATATTTTCGAACAGCCACAAGTGGCGTAATAAATGACATTTGATGTATTGCAAGAAATGCGATGTCTAATATCAAATGTCTTCAGGCCGTCTGAGGATTGGAAAGTGGAGCAGCGCAGGACATTTGCGCAGGCAAGACAGCGACCGCACGAGGTCATGCCGGGGACAGGGCCACGGGATCCAAAAGGATGACTACATTTTGGCATTAGGGGGGGTGATTATAAAAAGAGGCTCGCTCAAGTCGAAGCCAGATGGATCGTTACTTTGGACAGAATGATTCCTCGAGGCCTCAATGAGACCTTATCATTTGCATCTTTCCTATAAGCCCTCCATTTTTCTTGAGCGACTTTCATAGTGATTCATGTTACCTTTTGATTCTTTTGAGTCAAATTATTCATCTATGGTGATACATTATTGTTATTTTTTAGTATATCCCACCCTCGAAACCCTATTTTTGGCATGTGTGTTTTTATTGTTTTTATGTTGTCCTTTATTATGTTCATTTTTTAGTTTATGTCTCTTTATGTTTTTATTATGTCTTATTATAACATATTTTCTCTTTATCTAGTTTGATCTTCAATTTTGGCCTGTATTCTCCACAATCATAGGCGAATATTCTCAAGTTTATGACATATCACCTCATGACGAATTGTTATTTTGGAACCATATTTACGCATTCGCCTATCTGGAGATGTTATTTGATATATTCTGTGACCAATGCTGTATTTGTATTTATATTATGCTGCAGATTTGGGTATCCTACTACCATATCAGACATATATTTTGGCATTATGACCCATATATTACTATGTGCAGTGCGCATGCGCTCTGGCCTGTCGCGGCTCCTGGCATGTGGGGAGCGTCTCACTGGGTGCTTTGTGTATACGCGCCGTTTGGCGCGGGTGCACTGACATCCTGACGCTTCCTACACATGCTGGAAGGACCTGCGACCTGCCGTGCGCATGCGCCAGTATGCGCATTATCATTGGTCATCTGTGATCATGTGACGTGATCACATGCCTTTTTAAAGGTCCTTCTATGGACGACTGACATATTCCCCTTGAGGAAGTGTGCTCTGCAGCACACGAAACGCGCGTCGGGGGTCCACACTGCCTGCCCAGGACGCTTCTCTCCCCTCCTGAGTCCAATATCTTGGTAAGTGTCCTTTCTACTACTTATGGGCTCGATTATGAACCCTTATACAGGTGGCATCTCTTGCACTGGCGAGGATCTCCTCTAGGACACTCACCCATTCTATTTATGCCCTTATATTACACTGTTATGGGGCTTCTTTGATTCTGACTATTTTATATGGGGACTTTTGTGAGGGGACTGATCGCCCTGTGGTACCTTTGGTATTCTCTGCTTTGAGCCATTGTTACTATTATCTTCTGCATGATACTGTTTGTTTTACAATTTTTGTACTTTTTCAAATAAAAAATATAACTAAAATTATTATTTTTTGTCACCTATTTGTTTTGCTTTCTCCTGGTGTACACTGTATACAGCTGTAGTCTTCAAATACATTACGCTTTTACTTATTTTTATATTGTTGTCTAATCCATACTGAGCCTGGGAGCGTCTGTGTCTGACTCATGATATATATACCCACACTTCCAATATTTACAAAATACTAGTTATATCTGGTATCTGGAAGATACAGTACACTTTTTCAGCTTTTCAAATTTAACCTACACTGTATACAGCAGTACAGTCCTCATACAGTACCGTATATCCGCTTTTTGTATTAGGCTCAAGTACATAATGAGTGAGCGTCTGTGTGTGAGTCTACAAATTACATTTCATCCAATATCGATGTTCGCCCCCACTATTCATTCCCCTTTCTCTACTGGCCCTGTAAAGTGGACACCTGGCCTGAATTGCCACAATATGCCTTACAGGACATCGCTTGCCCTGCCGCTAGTATGCTATCTGAAAGAGTCTTCACAGAGTACTGCTGGATAAATCCAGATCCAAATCAGGACCCGTCTGTCACCAAAAAATGTTGGTGACTGAGCTCACCTTCATAAAAATTTGCCATGCCTGGGTTTGTAAGGATTTGGTACCACGTTAACCAGATGACACATACAGGGGTTTGCCGAAATAATGGAAACACCTGGAAACTGCAAGCAAAGTTAGTTAAATATGGTGTTGTTCCACCTTTTGCAGCGATTACAGCATCAATACTACAAGGTATGGATTCAGACAAGGTGTGAATTGTTTCACAAATAAATTTTTGCCCATTCTTCATTTTAAAGACCCTACACAGTCATTACAGTGACGATGGCGGCTGAAACAGACGTTTAAGTTGAATCTGTTAAATCGACCATAAATGCTCAATAATTTTTTGGTCTGCAGATTGTGGGGGCCAGATGACATGCTCGACTTTATTGCAGTGTTCCTCGTGCCATGCTTTAACGCTTCTAGCTGTATGAATTGCTGCATTATCATCCTGAAAGATGGCGTTCCCCTCCAGAAACAGCTTGAGCCATAGAATGCACTTGTTTGACCAAAATAACAAAATAATCGCCGGCGCCGCTAATAATTATTCCATGAAGGGATATCATTGGCCCAGCAGATGTACACGAAATTGCACCAGAGATCATCACAGAACCTAAAACTTTTTTTACGGTTGGGAGAAGGCAGTCTGGATGGAATGCTCCTTTCAGCTGGCTACAAACGTTGACTCGTACGGAGGTCGGACATAGGGTAAACGATGATTCATCTGCGAATATCACAGATTTACACTGCTCGAGGGAACAATTATGGTGGTTTAAACACCACTCTAACTGCTTGGAAACATTTGCCAGTGAGAACAGCGTTTTTCAAATTGCAGCTCTTCCATGGAATCCAGATTGTGCACACAGACAAGTGACGTTGCCCTGAGCAGTTGGGGGGCCCAATATTGGGCTACGGCACTGGCACAGGGCCCCTCATTGTACAAAAAAGTGTCTCTGATGGTGGGAGGCGCCCTCGCCATTAGACACACCAGCGTACTATGAGGGGCCCTGTGACAGTGCCGTGACCCACCAGTGGGCCCACCCTGCTTGCTAAGGGCACAGCACTTGCAATAGTGACCTCTCCTGCTCCACCGCTGTGACGTGTTATTATACAATGGAGAGTGATAAATGGGGCCCATCATACACTGTAGCATCATCCATGGGGCCCAATGACACTTTTTGGCCAGGGGCACACGAAAAACCTGAGCCAGCCTTGCCACCCACCACAACTTTAGCCAAATAACCACCAGTTTTCAATGCGTTACTATTGTTATAAAGTAACTCAAGGTTGACAAACTTAAGAAATAAGAATTGATGTTGTTGGCATTGAAATGGGCACTGTAGGTGTCTTTCCTGCCCCCCACTGCATGACGACTTTGCTTCACCATTGACTTCAATGAGGTTTCGTGTTTCAGCCGAAACCCCGATTTTTCAGCAAAGTCGGGCGCTTTCGCTCGACCCGACTTTTCAGAAAGTCGGGTTTCGCGAAACCCGACTCGACCCGAAAAACTGCAAAGTCGCTCATCTCTAGTGTTCATACATGATAAAACGTATGTGTGTTCGGACCTAATAAAAGTGAAAAGTTTTTTTTTCTGGTTGCAATGTAGATAGTTATTGGCTGCAAGTCAGAAGAGAGATATTTTCACCTCACAACAAATGAAGCACCGCTACATCATATGTTGTTTCCCTGACTTTAATGTGAATTCTCACACCAAGCCCATATGTTTCCCAACAGATGATGGTTGATTGAATCAGCTGTCATGTGCCTCTAACAGCCACAGGTGGAGAAGAGCTGTTAAATGGCACTGTTAATATCTGACAGTGGCATTTAACATGCACTGGAAGGTGGCACGTTGTTTCACCCATCCATCGGTGCACCCGTGATGTGATCATGAGTTGCCTATGAGTTGCCATTATGATCATCCTGTGAAAGCCAGTGTTTAGCTGGTGTTCATAAGAGATTGTGATTTTTGTTATGCATAGCAGTGCTGATGTACTGCTATGTGTAGAACAAAAGATCAGAGGATCGCAGCTTCAAGTCCCAAGCCTGCTATGGGGACTATTAAATGCAGTAAAATTTGTGGCAATATGACATCTTCAAGTATTTTAATATATGCAAACAGGTCCATGATCAATGGTATGTGGTAAATAGATCCGGCACCATAGTAGAAGAAACATGCCACTATCCTGATGCCTGCACCACCATGCTTCACTGTCTTCAGCGTGTACTGTCGCTTGAATGTAGAATTTGGGGGTCCTCTGACAAGCTGTCACAGTACTCACAGGTAACTTGAGACTGTCTTTGATCATCCTGGAGCTGATCATTGGCTGAGCCTTTGCCATTCTGGCTATTCATTCATGCGAATGGTAGTCTTCCATTTACTTCCAGGTCTCTCTGGTTTGGCTTTCTATTTTAAAGATTTGGAAATCATTTTAGCTGAACAGCCGATCATTGTCGGCACTTCTTTATAAGTTTTATCCTCTCCAATCAACTTTTTAAAGTACATTGTTCTTCTGAACAATGTCTCGAATGACCCATATTTCTGAGGCTTTCAAGGAGAAATACATGCACAACATGTCCTGGATTCACCCTTAAATAAGGGCCACCTGATTCACACCTGTTTCTTCACAGAATGATTAACCTCACTAATTGAACTCCACACTGCTATTATTTTGAACACATCCCTTTTCATTTAATTATTCTAATACACCGACTCAAAAACATCCAGATCATGAATACTGAGTCTGTTGGTTTTCTTAGAATCTACTGCACCAACTGGTAAATTGTTTGACATGTGGTAAAATAATTTATACCAAAAACAGTGATTAATCTGTTTAGTCTTATTGGACTGCTTTAATTTTGAACAATACTGTACTAATAAGACAGGGTGCTTTTGAGCTATCTCATATTTGTGCTACTGTAAGGAAGAAGACCAGGCTGCGGGTACCTGTACCGAGCCGGGTCCAGAACTTTTGGGGCTGCCTCCCATGTTGCCTGGGGGAAGAAATGGGGGACCAGACCAACCTCATGACCTGGGTAGGAGGGGTGTAATAAAAGAAAAAGTGAGCGCAGTGGTAAGCAGTTTGGCACAAACAGGCAGCAAGGTGAGCAGTGTGCTCCGTCTCCTGAGCACCGGCACTGCGACAGGCTACTGTTGTCAGCTCCCTTCGCTACCAGCGGGACCATAGGAGAGAGAGATGCCGGGCACCCAGAGACTGTGAATACTGCACACGTGCAGAGGAGAGAAGGCCGAGTACAGAACACTCATTTGCGGCCTTCCCTGTCATTTGGTGTATGCCAGCCCACGTTTATCTCTGAATGTGCTGCTGCCTGCAGCCGTCGGAGACCGACGGCTGCCATCAGAAGACGGATCATTGTTCAAAGAACCCCCTCTGTGGACATATTTCCGGTCGTTGCTGGTGCTACAACCGCTGAGGGATCATCTGTGGTGGAGGAGCATAAAGGACACGATAAGTTCAATAACGGGACTGCTATTGTTCTGCACTTGTTCTTACTCTCTACCCTTTAACCATTTATTCCCCTGCGAGGAGTTAATACCCTGTTTCATTAAACTGTTAAATTTGTTAACCATTGCTCTGCCTTCTGTCTGTCACTGCATCCCGCAAACTGCTTACACTACTATGATTTTGAGTCACTTTCTGTGTATCTGGTGTAATATCTGGACCCGTTGAAGCATGCATAATGCGAAACGGCCGTAGTCCTGTCTTTTTTCACTGCATGTTTTTCATGTGCCTAACCCGATGTTAACCTTGTCCAGAAATTGAATAAAGGACTTGTAACTGTTTTTTTAACGGAATTGAAGAGTGCTGCATCTATTTCCTTTGGATATTAGTCTGGGGTAATATTCCATTGCAGATTGCTGGTGGGCATTTATACTGTATAATATATTGAACATACTGAGGTTTTATGCATTGAATGTTAGTTCTAGTGCCCTACAGTATGTATTTTTATGCTCTGATATATTTTCTTTTGTGATTAATTTGATTAAACTTGTGTAGATCTACCAGCTTTATTACTCCGTTTCTACCGTAACTTCTTTCTACTTTTTTGTCTAGTTTTGTGTGTCTTCTCCATTTTTGCTTTCACCCAGTTCATTATTCTAATTGTACCTTAATTTAAGTCTAGTTTATATGTTCTGATTCATCAATTGCGACTTTTAAAAAAGTAGTAAAATTTGGCTCAACTTCACTCCTGTCCACCCCTGGTGTATTCTTAAGTAAGCAAGTAATTTGGCTCAATTTTGATAACTATTGGCATCAACGTGCATCTTTTTCCACCAAAAACAGTTCAAATCAAGAATAAAAAAACATTTTTAACTTGGCTTCAAATTCATGAACCACGTCCACCATTTTGAAGAATTTAGCGTCAAAAACTGCAACTAATACCTTAAGAAAAAGATTAAATTGACTAATAATAAACATAAATAAAGTATCAGGGGATAGTGTATGGATTTTTGCAGCCTTCTAGCAGGCTGTTGTTTTCAGCTATCAAAGTGATGGACCATGGAATTGATAGAACAGAATAGAGGGAATCACACCAGACATATAGTCAGATGTAACCTCCCTTTGATCAATCTATGGCACAGCTCCAAGAGGATTTATTTAATCTGATCATAGAGCAGTGTTTCTCAACTCCAGACCTCAGGACCCACCAACAGGTCATGTTTTCAAGATTTCCTTGGAATTAATGCTTGAGCAGGTGATAAAATTATCACCTGTGCAAAACTATCACCTTTGCAATACTAAGGAAATCCTGAAAACATGACCTGTTGGTGGGTCCGGAGGACTGGAGTTGAGAAACACTGTCATAGAGTTATATAACCCCTGTAAGGGGCTCTGTTAGCTGTAAGATGGGAGTGATCGGATGTATTCCACTGGTTAATGGGTTGGGCAATGGGCGTCATCCTGGGTGGATCCATGAGGTCACCAGGCTAGGTTGGTCCATGAGATCATCAGGGTGGGCGTCATTGTGGACAGATCTATGAGGTCATCAGGGTGGGCATCATCTTGGATACAAGCACATGGTGTGTAGTGAAACAGGAAATGGCAGCCATCTTTAGTGTCACACTTGGATCTGAGCAAGCCGATGTAAGGTGAAATAATACACTTTATGGGTCGTTTCTCTTAATCTCTTATGTCTTGAGTAGTGTTGAGCGATACTGCTCGATATCTAAAAATATCGGATCGGAATGGTATCGCCGATATCACTAAAATATCGGCGATACCCGATACCGATACCGGAAGTCCCATGTAAGTCTATGGGAACCAAATATCGACATTAAAAAAAACCCATTCTTGCCTTGTTGGTTAATTGTACATGAAGGAAAACAACAAAGAGTAATGTAGAATGTATTGGGGGAGGTTGAGGAGACAATAAAGGCATACATGTTTAACCCAATGCATTGGAATAGCATTAATATATTTTTTTTTGGAAATACGTTTGGATTGACGAACAAATTGACAATGTTGTTAACCTTTTTTCTATTTTGGCAAATATGTATGTTTCACAACTTCCATGCTCTTCACCTTTTTAACTTTTGACACACTTTCTCCTTCATAATCTTCAGCAGCATCATCTTTCTCATCAAATTATTCTTCATCTTCACCTTCTTAATCTTCTTCTTAAACTTCTTGCTATTCATGTTTTTGTTTACATTACTCATATTGTTATTATTAAACTATTAATCTTCTTCATATTCAAATTCTTCATCTTCTTCCTCTTCATCTTCTTCATCATATTCTTATTTGTGACAGAGATTCCTGTACTTGTAATCTGTAAAAGTATGAATTTTTCATTCTTCCGTTCTTGCTGTCACAAAAGATTTAAATTACAACAGTATTGGTCCGTGTTCAGTTTAGCCTGCAGCAGCAGGCATTTTCCAGGGGCACCACGAGGAGGAACGGACTCACCCCCATACACTGCTTAGTCTTCTTCTGCTTAGAATTTAGAGCATATATTTTGCTCTTCATTTTGGTCTTATACTTCATGTTCTTCTGCTTTTTGATCTTCTGCTTATTGTTCTTCTGTCTCTTGTTCTGTATCTTGTAGTTTGTCTTAACCTTCTTTGTCCTGTTGGTGATCTTCTTCTGGGTAATCTTTTATTTTTTCTTTGTGATGGTGTTCAGGCTGGTTGGCTTCATGCTCGTCGTCCTTCTTCTGGGTGGTCTTTAAGGTCGTCTAATTTCCGAGAACCAGCTGACGTTACTGGAACCCGGACGGGTATCAGATGGAGCAAGAGACAATGGAAGTAACGAGGACCAGCTGACTGTGCTGGAACCCGGAGGGGCAGCAGAAGGAAAAGAGGCAATGTCACAACCGAGTACCAGCTGACGTTACTGTGACACGGTTACTAAGCAGGAGGTACCTGTGCTCCAAAGCACTACCAAGGACCAGCAGACGTTGGTGGAACTCGGATACGGAGATGGAGGCACCTAGGCCAAAGGCACTTGGGAGAAGCAGTTGACGGTACTGGACCCCGGACGGGTAGCAGAAGGAAAAGAGGCAATGTCACAACCGAGTACCAGCTGACGTTACTGTGACACGGTTACTAAGCAGGAGGTACCTGTGCTCCAAAGCACTACCAAGGACCAGCAGACGTTGGTGGAACTCGGATACGGAGATGGAGGCACCTAGGCCAAAGGCACTGGGGAGAACCAGTTGACGGTACTGGACCCCGGACGGGTAGCAGAAGGAAAAGAGGCAATGTCACAACCGAGTACCAGCTGACGTTACTGTGACACGGTTACTAAGCAGGAGGTACCTGTGCTCCAAAGCACTACCAAGGACCAGCAGACGTTGGTGGAACTCGGATACGGAGATGGAGGCACCTAGGCCAAAGGCACTGGGGAGAACTAGTTGACGGTACTGGACCCCGGACGGGTAGCAGAAGGAAAAGAGGCAATGTCACAACCGAGTACCAGCTGACGTTACTGTGACACGGTTACTAAGCAGGAGGTACCTGTGCTCCAAAGCACTACCAAGGACCAGCAGACGTTGGTGGAACTTGGATACGGAGATGGAGGCACCTAGGCCAAAGGCACTGGGGAGAACCAGTTGACGGTACTGGACCCCGGACGGGTAGCAGAAGGAAAAGAGGCAATGTCACAACCGAGTACCAGCTGACGTTACTGTGACACGGTTACTAAGCAGGAGGTACCTGTGCTCCAAAGCACTACCAAGGACCAGCAGACGTTGGTGGAACTCGGATACGGAGATGGAGGCACCTAGGCCAAAGGCACTGGGGAGAACCAGTTAACGGTACTGGACCCCGGACGGGTAGCAGAAGGAAAAGAGGCAATGTCACAACCGAGTACCAGCTGACGTTACTGTGACACGGTTACTAAGCAGGAGGTACCTGTGCTCCAAAGCACTACCAAGGACCAGCAGACGTTGGTGGAACTCGGATACGGAGATGGAGGCACCTAGGCCAAAGGCACTGGGGAGAACCAGTTGACGGTACTGGACCCCGGACGGGTAGCAGAAGGAAAAGAGGCAATGTCACAACCGAGTACCAGCTGACGTTACTGTGACACGGTTACTAAGCAGGAGGTACCTGTGCTCCAAAGCACTACCAAGGACCAGCAGACGTTGGTGGAACTCGGATACGGAGATGTAGGCACCTAGGCCAAAGGCACTGGGGAGAACCAGTTGACGGTACTGGACCCCGGACGGATAGCAGAAGGAAAAGAGGCAATGTCACAACCGAGTACCAGCTGACGTTACTGTGACACGGTTACTAAGCAGGAGGTACCTGTGCTCCAAAGCACTACCAAGGACCAGCAGACGTTGGTGGAACTCGGATATGGAGATGGAGGCACCTAGGCCAAAGGCACTGGGGAGAACCAGTTGACGGTACTGGACCCCGGACGGGTAGCAGAAGGAAAAGAGGCAATGTCACAACCGAGTACCAGCTGACGTTACTGTGACACGGTTACTAAGCAGGAGGTACCTGTGCTCCAAAGCACTACCAAGGACCAGCAGACGTTGGTGGAACTCGGATATGGAGATGGAGGCACCTAGGCCAAAGGCACTGGGGAGAACCAGTTGACGGTACTGGACCCCGGACGGGTAGCAGAACGCACCCATGAAAATGTAAGTTGACAGGACGCAAGCCGTCCGCAGTTACCGAATCACACAGTCCTACAGTGGGTGCTTGTCCTATTGTCACAATGGAAACAGCCTTTATTTACATATCCCACAGCACACATAGGAATCACCTAAACTGCAGGCACCATAGAGTCGGCTAACCCGAATGCAACACGACAGCACAACTTATTGGAGGATAATTGACGTTCACACTGCCAGGAAACAGCTGTCGTGCTGTAACCAGGCTGGCCAGGAGTCAGTACCCCTGGCAATTACTTACGAGCAACAAGTGGCGGTGTTGTAGCCCAGGGAGTAGAGTTCAGGTGGTAGAAAGATGAACATAACAGGAGACATGGAAAACGTTGCCAAACAGTTATTTAATCTGAAAACGGACAGGCAAATTCAGGTGAGATCCATGCCTTGTTCATTTTCAGAAAAGTAAGCCGGTCTACATTCTCTGAGGATAGTCGCATGCGACGGTCTGTTACTACACCACCTGCAGCACTGACGGTGTTGAAGCCCAGGGATGAGAAGACAACAGGGTGGAGGCAGCATGACTTTTTGCCGTTCACACAGCAGGGGAACAGCTGACATTACTGAACGCCAGTAACACTATAGCTTGTGTATTGGTCTGTGGACATGACACTTCTGAGCAGCAACTGCCAGTGTTGTAGCCCAGGGAGTAGAGTTCAGGTGGTAGAAAGATGAACATAACAGGAGACATGGATAACGTTGCGAACCAGTTATTTAATCTGAAAACGGACAGACAAATTCTGGCAAGATCCATGCCTTGTTCATTTTCAGAAAAGTAAGCCGGTCTACATTATCGGAGGATAGTTGAATGCGACGGTCTGTTAGTACACCACCTGCAGCACTAAAGACGCGCTCCGATAATACACTGGCAGCAGGGCAAGCCAGCACCTCCAATGCATACTGGCTAAGCTCTGGCCATGTATCCAACTTAGAGACCCAAAATTTGAAAGGGGAAGAGGCATCTGGGAGTACACTTAGAGGGAAAGCCAAGTAGTCTGTCACCATCTTACGGAAACGTTTCTTCTTGGTGACTGGAGCCGTCTCGGATGGTGTAGACCTTGCTGGCGCTGTCACAAAACTTCGCCACATTTGTAACATACAGCTCTTGCCCTGTGCAGAGGCGCCGCTTGTGCTCCCTCTTGTTGTAGAGGTGTCTACACTGCCTCGACGCACAGAGCTGCTTTGTAAAGCAGTAGCAGCAGCAGCTCTCTCGGCTGGAATGTACAACAGTATGGATTGCACCAGTGTGTCTTGGTACTCCTGCATTTTACGGTCCCGGTTCACCGGTGTGATGAGGGTTTGTAAGTTGTCCCGGTAGTGAGGGTCTAGGAGGGTGTACACCCAATAATCTGACGTGGTGAGAATGTGGGCGATGCGGCGGTCGTTTCTCAGGCACTGAAGCATGAAATCAACCATGTGCTGCAGACTCCCAACTGGCCAACAAAGGCTGTCCTCTGGAAGAGGCGTCATCTCTGCCTCCTCTGCATCACCCCACCCTCGCTCTACATACTGACTAGAGCGTTGTGTACCTCCCTCTGTAGGGATTTCTTCCTCCTCCATTGACTCCTCCTCCTTCTCATCCTCCTCACAAAGTGAGCCCTGCCCAGCCCTTTGTGAGGAACCACGTTGCGCTGACTGTCCTGAAGGTAATTGAATTTGTGACTCCTCATCCTCCACCTCTTCCAAAACCTCTTCCTTTAGTGCTTTCAGTGATTTCTGAAGCAGGCAGATAAGGGGGACAGTCATGCTGACTAGTGCATCATCTGCACTCGCCATCCGCGTTGACTCATCAAACGCACGCAAAACGTCGCAGATGTCCTTCATAGAGGCCCACTCAGTAGTGGTGAAGTGTGAACGGCGCAAATTGCGTGTTGATTGCGCCTGTTGCAGCTGATACTCCATTAATGCTGTCTGCTGCTCACACAACCGCTCCAACATATGTAACGTGGAATTCCACCTGGTGGGTACGTCACATATGATGCGATGTTCAGGAAGGCGAAATCTGACTTGCAGAGCTGCAATGCGCGATCTGGCCATACTGGAACGTCGCAAGTGAGCGCACTCTAGGCGGACCTTGTGCAGCAGTGCATCAAGATCCGGATAGTCCCTCAAAAAACTCTGCACGACCAAGTTGAGCACATGTGCCAGACATGGTATGTGAGTGAGGTTGCCAAGGCCCAGAGCTGCCACCAGATTTCGGCCATTGTCACACACTACCAAGCCTGGCTGGAGATTAGCTGACAAAAACCACACGTCGCTCTCCTGCTTGATGGCATCCCAGAGCTCCTGCGCTGTGTGGCTTCGATTCCCCATGGAAATTAATTTCAGGACGGCCTGTTGACGTTTGGCCACGGCTGTGCTCATATCGGTCGCAACAGGTAAGCGTTCACGGGTCCATGTGGAGGTATACCGTGACGGCTCGTGCAGCGATGATTCTGAGGAACTGGAGTAGGAGGAGGAATCAATGTGTACAGACTGGATTACTGCAATCCTTGGAGTTGGCAGAACACGTACAGCGCCACTGGCAAGATCTGTACCCGGCTCCACAACATTGACCCAATGGGCAGTGAGGGAAAGGTATCGTCCCTGGCCATGGGTACTGGTCCACGCATCGGTGGTCAGGTGGACCCTGCTACTGACGGCATTTAGCAGCGCATGTTTAATGTTTCCCTCGACATGTTTTTGCAGAGCAGGGACGGCTTGCCTGCTGAAATAAAATCGGCTTGGCACATTATATTGTGGGACTGCCAATGCCATTAAGTTCCTGAAACTGTCAGTCTCCACCAGCCTGAATGACAGCATTTCAAGGGACAGGAGTTTTGCAATGCCAGCATTCAGAGCCTGTGCTCGTGGATGGTTTGCCGAGTATGGCCGTCTTTTATCCCATGCCTGTGGTACCGATGGCTGTTTTGTGGTCTGGGAGTGTGACGATGACTGTGAACTTGCTGCTGTGGGTGGAATAACAGTTTGTCTATGGACAACAGTGACCGAGGTTCTTCCATGGAGATCCTGTGAGGAAGCCGAACCAGGTGTGTGTGAGCTGGAGGTAGAGGCTCCAACACAACCTGAAGATGTAGGTGCTGCTGTAGGTTGGCCTACATCTCCAGTGTGTCTTTGTAACTCAGCTACGTGCTTTGTCCGTACATGTTTCCACATATTTGTGGTATTCAGGTTACTGATATTTTTACCTCTTTTAACTTTTTGCTTACACAGCTTGCATTGAACATAGCAAATATCATCTACAAGTCTGTCAAAAAAGGACCACGCAGTGCAAGTCATGGGAGCGCCAATTTTGACATTTGTAAGAGAACTGCTCCCAACACGTGCCAAACTGGAGGCTACAGGCAAGCGAGTCTGCAGCCTACCTCTCCCTCCTCTTTGTACCGTTGGGCCAATCTCTTCCTCAGAGCTGCTCCACCACCTTCCTGTTGCTCACGCCATGTTGGGTCTTGGACTTCATCATCTCCACTACCCTCTTCCAACACCTGCTGCTGTTGGATGGTCTGGGCAGCACCATGCTCCACAAAACCTGGCACCTGAGTCTCATCATCATCATGAGATGCGTTCTGCGGTGTGCTGTCCATCGGCACTGGCTCACCCGCCTCTTCAGATTGAGAGAGACACAGCTGTTGCGCATCACTGCATACTCCCTCTTCTTCAAATTGCAGAATGCTGCTTGCCTGTGCCCGTGTTTGCGAGCCAACAGATTCTGAGAACAGAAGCAGAGACTCAGCTGGCTCCTGTACAGAACTCTCTGACTGCCTGGCCAATTTGACAGGCGGTGAACAGACAGATGGTTGCTCAACAGTGTTGTGTTCCTGAGAGGAGGTGGAAGGAATTGAAGTCGATGCATTGGCTGCCATCCAACCAACAACGGCTTCAATTTGTTCTTCCCGCAGCAGGGGGGCACGCCGAGCTCCTACCAAAGTGCGCATAAAGGAACGCTCACAGGGATAAATGGTGGATGCTGTGTCACTGAGGGCGGCAGCAGCCACAGAATCCCCACGTCCTCTCCCTGCTGAAACTCCACGGCCACGACCACGTGCCTTACTCACTGACTTCTTCATCTTGGTAGATTGATAAAGAAAGTCAGAAAAGTTATAAGGCCTAAGTGTGGTTATTACGCAGAGACTGAAGTGAACACTGAAACACAACTGTTCACAATCTGTGAAAGGCTACTCCTTTGTCTACTTCTATAGTGTTTGCAACCAATGTATTGGATACGGATGGAAGTGCGTCACACTAATAGATTATATTTATTTTAAATGGAATGGAGCAGAACCAATTGGAAAGAAATGAAAAGGATGAGGCGCTGAGACATGCTCAGCAGAGTACAAGCAGCAGTGCTTGAACAAGTAACTGGAGCGTGATGTGCACTCAAAAATAAAAAAACACAGACTGAAGTGAACACTGAAACACAACTGTTCACAATCTGTGAAAGGCTACTCCTTTGTCTACTTCTATAGTGTTTGCAACCAATGTATTGGATACGGATGGAAGCGCGTCACACTAATAGATTATATTTATTTTAAATGGAATGGAGCAGAACCAATTGGAGAGAAATGAAAAGGATGAGGCACTGAGACACGCTCAGCAGAGTACAAGCAGCAGTGCTTGAACAAGTAACTGGAGCGTGATGTGCACTCAAAAAATAAAAAACACAGACTGAAGTGAACACTGAAACACAACTGTTCACAATCTGTGAAAGGCTACTCCTTTGTCTACTTCTATAGTGTTTGCAACCAATGTGTTGGATATGGATGGAAGCGCGTCACACTAATAGATTATATTTATTTTAAATGGAATGGAGCAGAACCAATTGGAGAGAAATGAAAAGGATGAGGCACTGAGACACGCTCAGCAGAGTACAAGCAGCAGTGCTTGAACAAGTAACTGGAGCGTGATGTGCACTCAAAAAATAAAAAACACAGACTGAAGTGAACACTGAAACACAACTGTTCACAATCTGTGAAAGGCTACTCCTTTGTCTACTTCTATAGTGTTTGCAACCAATGTATTGGATACGGATGGAAGCGCGTCACACTAATAGATTATATTTATTTTAAATGGAATGGAGCAGAACCAATTGGAGAGAAATGAAAAGGATGAGGCACTGAGACACGCTCAGCAGAGTACAAGCAGCAGTGCTTGAACAAGTAACTGGAGCGTGATGTGCACTCAAAAAATAAAAAACACAGACTGAAGTGAACACTGAAACACAACTGTTCACAATCTGTGAAAGGCTACTCCTTTGTCTACTTCTATAGTGTTTGCAACCAATGTATTGGATACGGATGGAAGCGCGTCACACTAAAATTTAAATTGCATGGAGCAGCAAGAATTACACTGAAGAAAAAAAAAAGAGTCTGTGAGTGACACGTGCAGATGCCTACAGACAGCGTTGCATGCAGAGCAAACTGCAGCGTCACCTGCACTCACACACACCTTGCAGAGCTGTTAAAACAACACTGCAGGCAAAAGGAAGCTTTACACAGCGGTTGGTGCTAGCCTGCCTACAGCACACTACACTAAATCGCAATCTCTAACTGTCCCTCAGAGTCAGCACAGCAGCGTTCTGTCCCTAACTGAATTCACAGCACAGTGACGCTAAAATGGCGGCGGCGCCTTTTATAGTGCATTCTGACATCATTTCAGCATCCAATCACAGCCATGCCATTAGTTAACATGACCGCAGCAGTACAGGATGTGCCCACACTTCTTAGGATTCCTCATTGGCTGACTAAAATCACATTGCCTCTCAAAGAATTATGGGAACTTCCGATTCCGGTATACGATATATGGAAAATATCGAAACAAAGTATCGAAAGGCCGATACAGCTAATATCGGCCGATACCCGATACTTGCGGTATCGTATCGCTCAACACTAGTCTTGAGGTTAATTAAGTATTTGATCTCATGGCTCTCCTCAACACAGGATACTACAGACAGTCAGGTGTGAAGTGCAGTGATATAAAAAATGCTGAATGGATTCTTTAAGTATGTCTAAATTTGGCATTTTTTACAACTATCAATTATGCCTTTGTTAGAAGGCACACTTTAGAACCAAACCATAGACAATTGTGTGAAAGTGTCTAAAACACAAAATATAATTAAAGTTGGGAAATATGGCACTTCTGGAGTTTTTTGGTGCTCAAATAGGTTCTCATCTTGTAAGCATCAATACCAAAGAATGCGGCACTCTTAGATATACATTCCATCTGCTGGTGTCTTTATAGCTCAATAAATTTTTTGAATTTGGGAGGCTCGTTGGATACCCTTATGGATTTCCCCAATTATCTTATATAATTTGGCTAGAACTCCAATTTGTTGTACACTTTGAAGACAGATTTACATTTTAGACAGCATTGTCTAAGGAAAAAGGAGGCTGTCTATCCATTCACCTTTATGTGAAAGAGACCAGCAGGGGAACAATTTCCTGCATTTCCCCAACTGCCATCAATTGTCAACACAGAGACCTGTTCCCATCTCTCAATTTCAGAGTGTAGACAGGATTGCCTCCAAATGGGATGTGAAACAATAACACTTTAATGAGATTCCTATTAAATCTAAAAAGAGAGGTAACTCAGAGACAATACTCAAATATAGTAGATGCCAAAAGCCATGAAACATGAATAGTGGGATGGCCAAAAACTAACATTTACCATCCCTTTGCTTGCAGAATTCATTAGTTGTTTGGTAGACACTGGGCCAGACTGAATAAAGGTTACCCTAATAATCAATGAATTCCAAAATCAGCTTCTCCCATGTCTTTGGCCTTCCATCAAGTCAAAAAATCAATTGGTGCAGACAGACAAAGGGGTTAAACATTATAAAGACCATGTGCGCACTGTCCTGAAAAGATTAGAGGATCATTATCTTTATTTTAAAAAAGAAATATATGCTTTTGAAGTACAGGAGTTGGGGTTCCTGTTACTTATTTTTTTTCCCCATGGCATTTCGGATGGACCCTAAGAATGTGAGGGCGGTGTTGTAGTAGGCACAACCTGCTAACCCCAAGGCATTGCAGTGTGTTTTAGGTTTTGACAATTATTACCGGAGGTATATAAAGGGGTTTTCTAAGTCTCTCACCGATCTTACCCTTAAGCGGGGCAGATGTGTCTGATTGGGGGCCATTAAGGCTTTTAATACACTTAAGGCATTTTCCTCTGCTCCAGTTTAGGTCTAGCCTGATGTCAATAAGCCTTTTGTGGTGGAAGTGGATGACTGTGAGGTATGGGTGGGATCGGTGCTCTCCCAGGGTTCCACCACTCTAACACATTTGAAGCCTTGTGCTTTTTTTCCGCAAAAATTCTTTCCTCCAGAGCTCAATTATGACATTATCAATCATGAACTTCTTGCCATCAAGTTAGCTCTGGAGGAGTGAAGGCATCTCAATGAGGGAGTTAAGCATCAATTTGCAATGCTAAGCGATTGAACTCGAGACAAGTCCGATGGGCCATGTTCTTTACCAGATTCAATTTTTCGATTTCTCACCTCCCTGGGACCAAGCATATTCGGGCAGATGCTCTCTCTCAAAATCTTTGTCTTAGTGAATCTGAAATTATGGAACCAAATTTTTGCAAGGGCATTGTAGTTTCTTCTGTCAATTTAGCTTTGGAGGTGATTAAGGCTCAGGGGATGGCTCTGTCCAGCTCACCTCATGATAAATTATTTGTTTCGGTGCCATTATGGTTGGGCTTACTCAGAGTGTCATGACTTGGTCACAGCTGGTCATCCGGGCATTAAGGGGACTTGTCAGCTGTTGAGTAGAAGCCATGCAAGATCTGTGCCAGGAAAAAGGTGCCTCGCATCACCCCAATAAGGAAACTTATTCCTTTGCCCATTCCTATACATCCTTGGTCACACATATCCATGGACTTCATTACAGATCTCCCTGATTCCAAGAGTATGACTACTGTGTGGGTTGTTGTGGACATATTTTCTAAACAATGCAATTTGGTTCCTTTGGCTCAGTTGCCCAGTGTGCAGGACTTGGTAGATTTGTTTCTCGTTCAGGTGGCAAGATTACCTGGGGTTCCCATGAATATTGTCTCCGGCCGCAGGTTCCAGTTTATCTCCAGATTCTAGAGGGTAAACGCCTTAGAATCTCATTTTCATCCACATACCATCCTCAAACTAATGGGCAAACTGAGTGAACCAACCAGTGTCTGGAGTCCTATCTAAGATGTTTTTGCTCCCACACTCGGCATGACTGGGATCATATGTAGCCTTGGCAGAGTTCACACTAAACAATAGACATCACGAGGGCTTGGGAATGTCTCCCTTCTTCTGTAATCTAGGATTTCATCCTAGATCTCCATGTTTTGAAGGAGGGTACAATGTACTTCCAGCGGTCTCTGCTACCATCCATCGGTTCCGGAAGGTCTGGGGGAGGCCGTATCCATCTGAAAAAAGCAGGGGAGAGAATGAAGAGGAAGGCCAATAAGTGTCGTCAGCAAGGTTGCAAACTCAGAGTGGGGGACAGAATTTGGGTGTCTACTAAGATTCTCAAGATTAAGGCTCCATTTCCTAAGCTCACACCCAGGTTTATAGGACCATTCCCCATTATCGAGATTATCAATAAAGGTGGCTTTTCAGATATGCCTGCCTTCTTCTATGTGGGTTCCCAATGTTTTTGACAAGACATTATTAAAGAAAGTGATTAATCTACTTGTGACCCAGGGTCCTCCTCCTCCTATTCTGGCAGAGAATACTGAAGAATTTGAGATAAAAAGTATTGTGAACTCTCATAGAGTTTGGAACTCCATTCAGTATTTGATTCATTGGAAGGGGCATGGTCCTGATAAAAGGTCCTGGTTCTCGAGAAGTAATATACAAGCCAATCATCTCATCGTTGAGTTCCATAAACGGTTTCTGGGCAAGGTGGGTGGTGAGAGCCCAAATATCTCTCCTAGGGAGGGTGGTATTGTTAGGAATTGTAATTTTGTGCACCCAGCTGGGAATGGTTCGGGTCTGGTGCTATGCTGCTCTGGTCGCAAGCGCTGCCATTGTCCTGACCCTGGAGGCTGAGCCATCATACGTGCAGGGAAACTGTTCCAATCTCTTGGAGTGTTGTGTTCTGGAGTAGTCGGATGTGTGGATGTCATATCTCCCACCGATTTCTCTGCCAAGGAACATGGGATGCTGTGTTCCCAGTTCACCAGGCAACACAGGATGCTGCAGTGTCTGGTCAGGCAGTGGTGGGATTGTGTCCTTTCTGCTGTGTAAGTTAGAAGGGAGTGATTATCTGGGGATGATTGGGAGGTAGTCAACATCTAATCAGTTCCTTCAGCATCAGACGAGCTATTTAACCATGCTCCCTGCTCAGGCCTTTGCTGTTTATTGCAGTTCCTATGTACTTTGGAGGTGAGTGGTGCTGGGAATTCTGGATAGGAGGTGATCACATCCAGCAATTAAAGAGTAGATAGGCAGACTCCACAATCTTCAGACTATGGAGCCAAAATACTTGAATAGGGATTTTGATCTTTCAAGTTTCTTTTATAAGTCTGGTCTTTTTATCTATACAGATTCTTCATTTCTTTATAGAATCATTAATATCACCTACCGGCATCAGGATTTTGCTTTCTGCTGGGTATACTATACTATTTCACATGTGGGTTCAATGTATTTTATTACATTTCTAACCTCTGTTTTGTTTTGCTTTTTCTATTTTAATCTTTTTTCCCTCTTTTTCATGCTTATATGCCAGTTATCTAACCCTGGGACACCATTGTATATGGTCACTAATAAACCTACATCTATCTATATACTGTACTTAAGTAGAGCCAATACTTCCTGCTTGTAAATATATACATTAACAAATGTAGTCCCAGTATTTTTATTTTTGTCTGGTCTTTTTTTTAATTTTCCAGATCACTTTCTTAAACAGCACTTTATTTTCTTTTTTCTCTTTCTTTTTATTCATATTTTTCCCCTATTACTATCTAGTAATAATTCACTAAACATTTATTTATATCCATCTTTTCATGTTTCGTTTACGTTACATAATTTGGTCCATTGGACGAAAATACAATGTTTTTTCTAATTTCCATTGAGAATTAGGTTTCCCCTACCGCAACATAACAGTCTCCTTCCTTAGGTCACTTCTGGTTAACAACACACATATACAGTACATTCATTATAAATACACTGGCAACCCCTGCTATTCTTACTAGCATCATTTCTGGTGCATTCACCAGAAATTACATCACAGCTCTCTATATAGAGACACAAGCACTTGATCTGCAGTGATAGCTCCAGGGCCACTCTATATGTTCACCTCTACCTCCTTTGTCTTTAACAGTATCTAGTGAGCTTGTTTTTTGTTGCTTGCTTTTAACTGGCCTTGTTTTTTTTTTTGTACTCTTTATGGACTCTGGGACCTCTATTGGAGAAACAGTGGGATTGAATGCTTTGTATATAGCTTCCATTTTCATGAATCAGTCCTTTTGATTCTCTCATTCATAAAAAAATGCTGGTCATTATCATTATTCTTCGTGAATACTGTTAGAGAATACTGTTTTGGGTTTATAGCTGCTTCATGACTAAATCCAATAACCTCTAATATGTATGCTTTAATATATTATCACATATGGTATAATGCAGGAATCTCAAACACACTTACTGTGAGAAAGGCCCGGGAGAAAGGGTGCCACCACACCAGTGCCATTTTCAGCTGAATATGCATTCTTGGATACACTTTCAGTTGAAATGTTTTGTGGCAGAGAGAGCCACCAGCTCCCTGCACTGCAGTAGGTATCTATGTAAGCCACTGGCCAATTAGAAGCTACCTGCTGACATCGAGTGCCTGTCGCAAATGGCGCATTATGTCACTGCCATGCTCCACCCTGTCTCCCTGTGCTGGCTATGGAGGAGGAAGAGTACGCTCACTGCTCATTGTGGGATCAGGGACATATGAGAAAAATCGATTATTTTTATTCATTTTTTTTAGAGTGTAGGTTAAGAGTGGCAAGATGGTGGACATTAATACAGACGGGATACATTATTACGGGATAGAGGCCAGAAGAGGGGACATTATTAAAGAAAAAGGCTAGGATGATGGACATTATTATACTGTAGGATCGGGAACTTTATTAAAGACAGGGCTAGGATGATGAACATGATAATAGGATGGGAGCCAGGATGGGTGACTTTATTAAAGAAAGGGGGTAGGATGGTGGACACTATTATAGGATGGGAGCCAGGACGGGGACTTTATTAAAGACAGGGCTAGGATGATGGACATTATTATAGGATGGGAGCCAGAATGGGGGACTTTATTAAAGACAGTGGCTAGGATGATGGACATTATTATAGGATGGGAGCCAGGATGGGGGACTTTATTAAAGACAGGGGCTAGGATGATGGACATTATTATAGGATGGGAACCAGGATGGGGGACTTTATTAGAGACAGGGGTTAGGATGATGGACATTATTATAGGATGGGGGCCAGGATGGGTGACTTTATTAAAGAAAGGGGCTAGGATGGTGGACACTATTATAGGATGGGAGCCAGGACGGGGGACTTTATTAAAGACAGGGCTAGGATGATGGACATTATTATAGGATGGGAGCCAGGATGGGGAATTTATTAAAGACAAGGGGCTAGGATGATGGATATTATTATGGATTTGAGCCAGGATGGGGAATTTATAAAGACAGGGGCTAGGATGATGGACATTATTATTGGATGTGAGCCAGGATGGGGGAATTTATTAAAGACAGGGGCTAAGATGATGGACATTATTATAGGATGGGAGCCAGCATGGGGGACTTTATTAAAGACAGGGGCTAGGATGATGGACATTATTATAGGATGGGAGCCAGGATGGGGAATTTATTAAAGACAAGGGCTAGGATGATGGATATTATTATTGGATGGGAGCCAGGATGGGGAATTTATTAAAGACAGGGGCTAGGATGATGGACATTATTATGGATGTGAGCCAGGATGGGGGAATTTATTAAAGACAGGGGCTAGGATGATGGACATTATTATAGGATGGGAGCCAGGATGGGCGAATTTATTAAAGACAGGGCTAGGATGATGGACATTATTATAGGATGGGAGCCAGGATGGGTGACTTTATTAAAGACAGGGGCTAGAATGATGGACATTATAGGATGGGAGCCAGGACGGGAACTTTATTAAGGAAAGGGCTAGGATGATAGACATTATTATAGGATGGGAGCCAGAATGGGGAATTTATTAAAACAATAGCTAGGATGATGGACATTATTATAGGATGGGAGCCAGGATGGGTGACTTTATTAAAGAAAGGGGCTAGGATGGTGGACACATATTATAGGATGGGAGCCAGGACGGGGGACTTTATTAAAGACAGGGCTAGGATGATGGACATTATTATAGGATGGGAGCCAGAATGGGGGAATTTATTAAAGACAGGGGTTAAGATGATGGACATTATTATAGGATGGGAGCCAGGATGGGGGACTTTATTAAAGACAGTGGCTAGGATGATGAATATTAATATTGGATGGGAGCCAGGATGGGGGAATTTATTAAAGACAGGGGCTAGGATGATGGACATTATTATAGGATGGGAGCCAGGATGGGGAATTTATTAAAGACAAGGGGCTAGGATGATGGATATTATTATTGGATGGGAGCCAGGATGGGGGAATTTATTAAAGACAGGGGCTAGGATGATGGACATTATTATAGGATGGGAGCCAGGATGGGGAATTTATTAAAGACAGGGGCTAGGATGATGGACATTATTATAGGATGGGAGCCAGCATGGGGGAATTTATTAAAGACAGTGGCTAGGATGATGGACATTATTATAGGATGGGAGCCAGGTTGGGGACTTTATTAAAGACAGTGGCTAGGATGATGGATATTAATATTGGATGGGAGCCAGGATGGGGGAATTTATTAAAGACAGGGGCTAGGATGATGGACATTATTATAGGATGGGAGCCAGGATGGGGAATTTATTAAAGACAGGGGCTAGGATGATGGATATTATTATTGGATGGGAGTCAGGATGGGGAATTTATTAAAGACAGGGGCTAGGATGATGGACATTATTATAGGATGGGAGCCAGCATGGGGGAATTTATTAAAGACAGTTGCTAGGATGATGGATATTAATATTGGATGGGAGCCAGGATGGGGGAATTTATTAAAGACAGGGGCTAGGATGATGGATATTATTATTGGATGGGAGCCAGGATGGGGGAATTTATTAAAGACAGGGGCTAAGATGATGGATATTATTATTGGATGGGAGCCAGGATGGGGGAATTAATTAAAGACAGGGGCTATGATGATGGATATAATTATAGGATGGGAGCCAGGATGGGGGAATTTATTAAAGACAGGGGCTAAGATGATGGACATTATTATAGGATGGGAGCCAGGATGGGGGAATTTATTAAAGACAGGGGCTAGGATGATGGATATTATTATTGGATGGGAGCCAGGATGGGGAATTTATTAAAGACAGGGGCTAAGATGATGGACATTATTATAGGATGGGAGCCAGGATGGGGGAATTTATTAAAGAAAGGTGCTAGGATGGGGGACATTATTACAGGACGGTATATTGCACACTTTCACTACATATTTCACTATGTTCCATGATATACATAAGATTATCTATACTCTGCTTTATACTTATTTTTAGTGTATGCTGATTAAAGTCTGAATGACCGAAATGTCACATTGTACGCTGTGGATTGGATGACACAAGGAAATACTATTTTCTTTATTTTGATATTAAAACAGAAAATTGATTTGTTTCCCACAATGTGCTTTTTTTGCCACATTCCAGTGTGTTTTACTAGCAACTTTCCGTTCTATGTATGATATGTTTAATATACTTGTGAGACCGCATGAAAACTATCTACTCTTAAATCCTACAGGAATTCCTGTTATTGTAGACTGTCCATTTGTGCTGTAAAAATATTTCTACCATGTAAACTCTTAAAACAATAAGCTTTTGGCATCTCAGGATTGTGAATAAAACTGCAACAACCTTGCTATAAAATATTTAAAGTCAAGGACAGAAGGTGTTCCTTGTTGGGATAATGATAAAAGAAGTTCAGATGTTACAATGCATTTTTTTTGTAACGTTGCCTTTGTTGGATTCTCTTTTAAGCTTTAGCTTTATTTATTTTTTCCAAGACTGTATATTGATTCAGTTCCTCCAGAGATATTTTTTGGATGTTATACGAACAACACTCAAATATTTGTACAGAAGGTTTATCCTTTTGATATGAAAAGGAAATTCAAACCATGGGTGCAAACAGATGTGAATCGCTGCACTTTGTGTTGAGCTGTGTATCTGCTTTAGATATTTTGAAAAGGCAGTCTTTGTTCCGACATGGCTGGAAAGCCAAAAAGTTCCCCTTAGAGGAGAACATTTTTCTTATGGTTATTTAACAGTATGGGAATATGCCAGGAAATAGAAATTGGCAATGCCACAACAGTTTTTTGGAATATCAAAAGACGATTGTATAGAAAGCGTAGAGAGCATTTTTTTTCTATTTAATTCAAGTGATTTGATGAGATATTTCTAGATCTTTTTTCTTACTTTAAGTGAAGCTTGGTAAGGAAAAAAAGTGCTTAGTTAAAGCAGACTGCTGTGTCTGTGTAAAACTCAGAAATAGGATGACCTTTGATGTTCTCATAAATTATAGCTTGTGTGTAAAAAAATGATAATCCAGTTAATATGATTTATGCATGAGTTCCTCTGAGAAGCTATTACATTATTACTTCAAATAGTTTGGAATTAAGAAAAATTTCAGACAAAGTAGAGGCTAATGTGTCTGTGTTATCTGACTCAACTGGTCATTTGAAAATCCTTAAAACACTAGTAAGATTACCATAGAAGCGTTTAATTAGCTGAGTATACACTTACACTTTTGAACATACCGTCATATGAAAGTTAGGACAACTAGTTTAATGTTTTTACTATGTAGAAATATCAACAGATTAGCTTTGTCAAAACAGCCTACAAAGCTAAAAATAATGTATTTGAACAAAAACATGAATACATTGGCAAATAATGGCAATAATGGTGAATGCTGGTACTTTATCTTTTTGAAAATAAGTCATAAATGTTCTACATGGGAATAACCTTTCGAGTTCTACTACATTTTTAAAATAATAATGTTAAATATATGCGCTTGTTCATTTTTCATTTATTTATATAAAGTATTTAATTACATATGATATCATATACTTTCATGTTGTAGAGCAGGGGTCTTAAATTAAAAATAGGGTCTAGGGCTACATAACAACTTTGACTGTGACAAAGTCCCCTGAATAATATGCTCCACACCTTTAATACATCAGCCACTATGCAACAGATGATTCAAGTTATATATTGATAATCCAGCACTTTACCCCCTTTAACTGTAATCAGACTTTTTTGTCCAGCCAATAAAGATATAAATTAATTAGCCATTGTGCCTATCGTCTCAATTCATTACAAGTCCTTATCCTGTGTCCTTTCCCCACTAGTTCATGGCAATTCAATGTCCTCTTATCCATCCCAAATTCATTGCGATTCCATGTCCTCTCCCCTTAAATTAATTGCAACTCCCTGTCTTCTCTCTCCACCCCAATTTATTACAAATCCATACCCTCTCTAACTATAATCATTGCATTTTCATGTCCTCTCTCCTGCCCATTCCCATTTCATTCCAATACTAAATCCACTACCAACACTACCCCCAAATCATTAAAATTACATGTCCTCTCCTACCTACTGTATTAAAAAAAATCATAAGGTTATCATGCCTGCCGAGTCACAGAGAAAGTGAGGGGCAGGAGGCCAAGGGTGACATTTTGTAGTTACTCAGACATGCTACTGCAGACAGCTGAGGTGTAGGAACACTTTCTGCCTGGCACAGTGCTAATGGTGCAAAAAAGACCAAAATGAGGGAAGTTTGACCACTCAGAGGCTCAGACCCCGGGTGGTAGCCCAGATAGCCCTCATTATAAACAATCTCTGCAGCAGGCAATGATAATTTGACACGTCTTTTTGCCGCTGCACTTTGTGCAATAAATACTATATAGGTTGCCCTACTTGTTATTTAAAAAAGAGAATGGCTGACCACATCTCAGCTGTATCCCTGATCTCCAAGCTCAAGGGGATTGGCCAAAAGTGCTACTTACCATAGAGACGTTCTGTATTTTGCAATTAAATGCATGCCTTCCTATGGGTCTTAAGCATTGCAGAAATATAATGTTTTTTTTCTAGTTTTATATACACTTTCTTCTAAATCATATATTATTTTTCAGGTGTGTTGATATATTCTGTATTGATTGATTGTTCAATGTTTAGTTCTAATTGATGTTTGGTTATCCTCTTGATATATTTGCATTTGCTTCGTAGTTGGAGGTGGAGCTAATCAATGCTTACTTCAATTCCTGTGACATTTGAAGGGTATATATTTATTAGGACTTCTTACATAATATACCTACGAGTTAGGACTTCATCTCCGAAAAGTGTAAGGTTTACGTGTCAGACCTGGCTTCTTTATTTGTGCTTGATCCCATTACCTTTTTCTATATACAAATGGAGGACGACTAACACTAGGACAAGATGCACCTAATATACCCACTTGGGCTCCTTTTCAACTACTTGGACAATGATACTACACAGATTAGAGATAGTGGAAACTAGATATTGGAAAGGATTGATGGTATTAGAAACCACTGATCCAACAGGGGGAAGTCTAATAATAAATGAAAACTGGTAGCTCTACTAAAAAATAAAAAATCGAAACACAATGGGTTAGAGGTAATTAATTTGTCTTCACATATTATTACAGAAGAGCAGTTGGAGGTTTTGAGGCTTAGCCTTAGGGCTCCATCACACCTAGCGACACACCAGCGATACCGACAACGATATGCACTTGTCAGGATCGCTGGTGTGTCGCTACATGATCGCTGCCTGAGCTGCCAAACAGACTGCTCAGGCAGCGATCAGGACAGCGACACTGCGGGTAACGTCGCTTAGTTACCCGCAGTGTACATTGGATACCAGCCCGCTGGTGCAGGGAGCTGGTAACCAAGGTACACATTGGGTTTCCAGGCACTGCACGGCACCTGGTAACCCAATGTGTACCTTGGTTACCAGCTGATCGCTGGTCTCCCGCCTGTCACACGCAGCGATGCGTGCTGGCCAGCGGGAGACCAACGATCAAAAAAATGTCCAGGACATTCAGCGACGATCAGCGATACCCAGCAGGGGGCTGATCGTCGATGAATGTCACACACAGCGATATCGCTGGGGAGATAGCTGTTGCGTCATAAAACTAGTGACTCAGCAGCGATCTCGCTAGTGAGATGGCTGTGTGTGACGGGGCTTTACCTTTGTGACTAGTAATAACTTTGATTTTATCACAGCTCTAAATGATTTGCAACTATTCTTTTGTAAACTCATTTGACCAAGTGACTGTACACTCAAAATCTGTAGTAGACCTTGGTTTGAATAGCCCAGAAGAACCGAGGCGATTTATATTTTGGAGGAACTGGATAGTAAATGCTCCTCCATTACACAAAGAATTTTTCCTCCATCTATTTCTCCCAGATGTACCAATTTTCTCCACTTGTCTTTAAGTCCTCAAATGGAAATCTTTCTAAACCAGTAACTGAAGAGTTTAGAAAGATGTCCATCTGAGGACTTAAACCAGTAACTGAAGAGTTTAGAAACATTGATAAAAAGCAAAAGGGACAATACTACTTTGTTACAATGTTGTGCACCTAGGGAATTAAGGTCTTTTGAAGATGTTGTGTACAAATGAACTGACAAGGAGGAAACATCATCTGGCCAGTGGAGAAATATGAAAGAGAGGCTTTCACACAACTATGCAATAAGGAGACATACATATCCCTTCTCAACTGATTTTTCAAGTAAAATTAATTGTTTCTTGGAATAGGTTTTTGAACAGTATGTTTAGGGTCATTTTCCCACTGGAATGTGATCCTGCATCCCAGTCTCAGTCTTTTGAAGCCTCTAAAAGGTTGTCTTCTAGGATTGCCCTGTATTTAGCTCAATCCATTTTCCCATCAACTCTGACCAGCTTCCCTGTCGTCGGTTAAAGAAAAGCATCCCCACAGCATGATGCTGCAATGGTGAGGATAATGTTTTCAGTATTAGTTTTTTGCCACGCTTAGCATTTTTCATTTAGCCAAAAAAGTCTACGGATGCTGACCGTAATTAAGGAGAAATGGGGTTTGTCCAGTGGAATCAGCCACAGCGTTGTTTAATGCAAACTCCGCCCACGGTAACAAGGATGCCCAGTCATCCTGCCTAGCTGAAACAAAATGTCGCAGATATGTGACCAAGGTCTGGTTGGCCCTCTCTACCAACCCAATCGTCTCGGGATGATAAGCAGAAGAGAGATTTAACTCAACACTGAGAAGGTGACAAAGTTCTCTCCAGAACCGAGACGCAAACTGGGGACCCCGGTCACTGACAATTTTGTCCGGCATACCGTGTAAGCGTATATGCTTGATAAACAGTGTCGCCAAGGCCCGTGCAGAAGGTAACCGGGGTAGCGGCACCAAGTGCACCATTTTGGAGAAGTGATCGGTGATAACCCATATGATGGTGCACCCACGAGATTTGGGCAAGCCTACCACAAAGTCCATCCCGACCATTTCCCAAGGCCTGTCTGCCACCGGCAATGGGTAAAGTAACCCAGCTGGCCGTTGACGAGGGGACTTATTTTTGGCACAGGAGACACATGCCCGAATATAATCTCCAACGTCCCGGACCATATACCACCAGTATGTCCTCGCGAGTAGCTAAGATGTCCTTTTTTTTTCCCCAAATGTCCACCCACCCTGGAAGAATGGGCCCAAGAGAGAACCTCCCGTCGCAAATTAGATGGTACAAAGGTCTTGCCCGAGAGTGACAGACTCTAGCGACACCGTAGCTACAGTTCTCAGGCTCTCAGAGGGGACAATAAGCCATGGTTCCCCCTCCTCCTCCTCAGAAGACACAACGGAGCGAGAGAGAGCATCAGCCCGAATGTTCTTCTCTCCCGACAGAAAATGGAGGGTGAAGTGAAAGCGGGAGAAAAACAAGGACCATCTGGCCTGACGGGAATTTAGCCGCTGGGCAGTTTGTAAATACACCAGATTTTTGTGATCCGTGAAGACTTGGAAGGGAAAGCGAGCCCCTCCAACAGATGTCTCCACTCTGAGAAGGCCAACTTCATTGCTAGCAACTCCCTGTCCCCGATGGAATAATTCCTCTCCGCTGGTGTGAAGGTCTTGGAGAAAAAGAAGCACGGGTGCTTCCGACCTTGAACATCCTTTTGGAAGAGGACTGCTCCAGCACCAACGGATGAGGCATCCACCTCCAATATAAATGGCTTATCAACATCGGCGCGATGTAGGATGGGAGCGCTAGCAAAATGGGACTTAATAGAAGTGAAGGCCTTGGAGACCTCTTCAGACCACAATTTGGGATTTGCTCCCTTTTTGGTGAGGGTACCATGGGAGCTACCAAAGTTGAGAAGTGAGGGATAAACTGGCGGTAGTAATTAATGAACCCCATAAAGAGCTGCACCGCCTTCAGAAAATGGGGTTCTTGCCAGTCCATCACCGCTTGTAGTTTGGCAGGATCCATAGCCAATCCCTGGGAGGAGATGATATAGCCCAGGAAGGATAAGGACTCCTGCTCAAACACACATTTCTCCAACTTTGCGTAGAGGGAATTTGCCCGTAAGAGGTCGAAGACTCTGCAGACATCTCTCCGGTGGGAGTCAACATGTGGGGAAAAGATGAGAATATCATCCAGATAGACTACGACTGAGGTGGAGAGCATATCCCGGAAGATGTCATTAACAAAGTCTTGGAAGACGGCTGGGGCATTACAGAGCCCGAAGGCATCACACAGATATTCATATTGCCCTCCCTGGTATTAAAAGCTGTCTTCCATTCGTCCCCCTCACGGATGCGAATCAGGTTATAAGCACCCCGCAGATCTTATTTCGTAAATACCCTTGCCCCCGTAGCCTATAGCTCAGAAATCAGGGGCAACGGGTATTTATTCTTGACGGTTGATGGCATTAAGACCCCTGTAATCGATGCATGGACGTAATTCTCCGTTCTTCTTCCTCACGAAGAAGAACCCTGCCCCTGCAGGTGACACTGACTTCCTAATGAATCCTCTTGCCAGGTTCTCCTGAATAATTGAGACATAGCCTCCGTCTCCGGGAGAGAAAGGGGATAGACCCGTCCCTGAGGAGGTTCTGCTCCGGGCAAGAGGTCAATAAGACAGTCATAGGGACGGTGAGGTGGAAAGGATTTCCGCAGCCTTTTGGAGAATACGTCTGCAACGACCAATAGTATTAGGAAGTGAAGTAAGACTGTGGGTATCTCTGTAGTGGCCACCTGAATGCATTCCCTCATACATCTGCCTTTACATGACTCACCCCAACCCAATATCCTCCCAGAGATCCAGTCAATGTGTGGGGAGTGGAAATGGAGCCAGGGCATCCCCAACAAAATCTTGTCTATTCCCTCAGGAATGACCCGAAGTGAGATAATTACTGATGGGAAGGGGACATTGACAACGTGAAAGGGAGGTCTGATGTGTGATTGGTGAAGGCAGTGTCGACCCATTCACTACTCGAACAGTCACGGGTTTGGCGAGCATCACCAGAGGTATAGAGTGGCGAAGAGCGAAAGGTAGAGGACATGAAATTTCCTTCGGCTCCAGAGTCCACACAAAGCATGACTGTTAAAGTGGATGAGCCAAAATTGATTGTCCCCCTAAGGGACAACTTGGAGGCGTGTTATCGCTGTGTCTGGTGAACCCCTCCAATGGTTACTAAGACGCGGTCGTTTCCCGACCGCTGTTGACATTTATTAGCATAATGCCCTACTTGTTGGCAAGCATTACAAGTCACAGGTACTCGAGCGGCCCGAGACTTAGGTCTCGCTCGAGAAATCTCCATGGCCTCAGGGGAATCGGGCGCCTGAATGGAAGATTCAAGAGGTCTGGCGAAGGTAGGCGCCAGCCGGAACCTCTGCCACACTGGGCCCGCTCCAACCTCCGCTCGTTAAACGGAGGTCGATGCGGGAGATATGGTAATGAGCTCCTCCAGTGTGGCAGGAATCTCCCTGGTGGACAAAGCGTCCTTACATGGGCTGCCAGTCCCCTCCAGTACAATGGTAAAGGATTTTATCGGCCACCAGCTCAGAGACCGAGTCCGAAATTGGACGGCGAACTGGCTGCCATGGATGAACCCTGGGGAATTGCCAACGTTGGAGAGCCGTATGTGGGTGACGCGAGGTCCTAAAAAGACCCGTTTCAAGTGTCCAAAAGAGAGGAGCACTCGCACCCACATCACGCGCCCCCCCAAAGCGTTGCCCACTCCAAGCCCTGCCCGAAAAAGGATATGAAAAAACCCCCCTTTCCCCCCCGCCCGGGGAAAAAGTGCACCAAAATTAGATTAGGAGCATACTGACGAAACCCCGACATTGTTTATTCCCCGGTAAACTTTTCTGGAAGGGGGAGGTGGGAAATAAATCAAGCGGGGGGAGAGGACAAACTGGTGGGGCCACAACCCGCCTGAACCGCGACTGGGGTAACATCCACAGCTGGGGTCCTCAGAGTCCCAACCCACCCCCCACTCTGGATATACCGCTGAGACGGGGTCGTCCGCCATTTTACCCCCAGACCCGGCGCTAATTAAGCTGGGCGGGATGCCCCCAAAATTAACACAAGTCAATAACAAAATGAATTGGTAATATTGAAGAAAATTTCTTACCCCCCTTCGGCCCAAGGCCCTAATGGTGGATGAATTACCCCCAAAGTTTTAAAAATTTTATACCAAAAAAATGGAGTTAACAACATCAAATAAAAAAATACAAAAGCTTTTTTGAACAATCAATGCCAACAATAAGGGGCCCAAAAATATAGTAAAAAGAAGGAGGAGGAAAAAACCGGGATTAAATATGGGGATAACACTCCCCTTTTAGTAACCAGGGGGTTTAAATCATTTTAGACACCACAAAAATAGTGCAAAGGTAATGAAAGTTGATATGAAAAATAAAGGCCCCAAGGCTCCAAGTGATTATAAGTGGCACAAAATATACCCGATAGAAGTCAATATTCTACCCATATCAAAGGTTGAGATAGTTGTCCCCAGCCCCCACGGCCCCCGACGCCTTTGGAGATTTTAGAGGTGCTTTTTCAGACAGGGGGGCCCCTGCAGGGGGGGCCTAGCTAGTAAAAGGCGCAAAAGCGAAACTTTTTTTCCCCCAATCGCCAAAAAAACGGTAAAAAACCCGTAAAAAATTTTTAAAAGTTTTCCACAAGCCGCTAAAGGGGTGCCGCAGCGCATTGGCGATGTGTGTGAAATCAGTTAAAAACCCGCGCAAAATAAACCGAGGGCCTTTCTTGCATTGAAAGCGAAAACCCCCTTTTCGTCACAGAGCCATGAGACAAACTTCTGTGTCCCGTTGGCACCCGGACACATTTTTTGCTAACGAACATAGAAAGGATCATGCGTAAGCCTCGCGGGAGTCACCCGCAATCTATGGCGTCTGAAAACCAGGCCTTGAATACGGGGAAACAACCCACCGGTTTTGGGTAATCTAGGGCATCTAAGACACCGACCCTGACCAGCTAGCAAAAAAACTCCTAATCGTTAGGGGGGGATTTAAGGGTTTCACCGCCCTAACCCACACACGCAGCATACTGGCGCAAAGCATTAACAGTTATATACGCATGCGGCTCAGTCATGCCACCCTTTTTAGTAACGTACAGGATTGCCAAAGAACCCAATGAAAACTGTTCCAAAAAACATGTA
>JARQOD010001941.1:0-87276 GCA_033576555.1 Oophaga sylvatica | reverse complement strand
CTAGATGGTATTGCTGTTCCGGCATTGTTAGACACTGGGTCTCAGGTGACCCTAATACCTGATGCCCTATATACTAAGTTCTGGTCAATGGACAGTCTTAAACCCCGAGCCCTGACTTTACCGTGTATGCTTCTAATGGTCTTCCTGTAGAAGTACTCGGGACAAAATGTGTGGATGTGAAAGTGGGCAGAGAGGAGTTGAAAGACCAGGGGCTTCTAGTAGTAAAGACTGTAAATGAGGAGAACGGTTTAAATATAATTTTGGGTACTAACATTATCAGTAACTGTTTGGGAGAGGTTGTGTTCTTACTCCAACAGCTCGCTGAGATTGCCCGACCAAGACAAAAGGGAGTAATCCAAAGAGAGATCCGGGCCCTGGTGTGTCAGCAGCAAGCGAAGCTTACAGACGGCGAAATTGGTAATGTACGGGTCACCGACTCAAACCCCATTGTGATACCCCCAATGAGTGAAATGATAATCTGGTGCAGGGCAGCCATAGGTCTGAGAGGACAGAACTACCAAGCTGTAGTAGAACCCCACCATTCAGAACATAGACCTACACTTATGACTGCTAGGGGAGTAGTGGAAGTGGTGAATGGAAGAGTACCGGTACGGCTCCTCAACTGGGGAGATGATGAGGTAAACTTACCCCGTTATGCAACCATTGCTAAACTACATGCTGTCGACAATAATTCTATTCTCCCGGCTGAGTCCTTAGACTCCGCCAAATAGCGGAGGACAATGACCCGGCAACCCAGGTGGCGGAATGGTGTCAGCAACTCCATGTTGGGACGGACACCACTCCCGCTCACCAGAAGCTAGGGGTATTACGGGTGGTACAAGAGTACGCCCAAGTGTTTAGCAAGAATCCACTTGATTTTGGGATAATTAAGGGAGTACAACATCATATCCCTACAGGCAGTCATCCTCCCATCAAAGAGCGGTACAGGCCCATACCCCCAGCCCATTATCAGAAGGCTAAAGAAATGCTGCGAGATATGAAAGAAGCCGGAGTAATCAGGGATAGTTGTAGTCCCTGGGCAGCACCTCTAGTCTTGGTTAGAAAAAAAAGATGGTAGCTTGAGAATGTGTGTGGATTACAGGCAGGTGAACCGCATAACACATAAGGACGCATACCCGTTACCACGTATAGAGGAATCATTGGCTGCTCTGAAAACGGCTAACTACTTTTCTACCCTCGATCTGACTAGTGGGTACTGGCAAGTGGCTGTGGCTGAGGAGGATCGTGAGAAAACGGCTTTCACCACCCCAATGGGGCTCTGTGAGTTCGACAGAATGCCGTTTGGGCTCAGCAGTGCCCCAGGAACATTTCAGAGGGTGATGGAGAACTGCCTGGGACATCTCAATTTTGAAACCGTGCTGCTATACCTAGACGACGTCATCGTGTACTCCAAGACATATGAGGACCATCTGAAGCACCTGGCAGAAGTATTTGAGTCCCTGTCCAGGTACGGGATGAAGTTGAAACCCTCAAAATGCCATCTACTTAAACAGAAGGTACAATATTTGGGGCACATCGTCAGTTCGGAAGGAGTAGCGCCGGACCCAGAGAAAGTCACTGCCATCCAGAAGTGGCCGGAGCGAAGAACCTCAAGGAAGTGCGACAGTTCCTGGGACTAACGGGTTACTACAGAAGGTTCGTGAAAGATTACACGAAGAAGGCAGCCCCTTTACAGGACCTCCTAGTAGGACAATCCCTAAAGAGCAGAAACCCTCCCTTTAATTGGGGTAAGGAACAGGCTGAAGCATTCCAAAAGATGAAAGAGATCCTTACAGGTGATGAGATCTTGACGTATCCTGATTACAGCCAACCGTTCCTGCTGTATACCGATGCAAGTAATGAAGGTTTAGGAGCAGTTCTCAGTCAGAAGCAGAATGGCCAAGAAAAAGTCATCGCATATGCCAGCAGAAAACTCAGGCCAACTGAGAGGAATCCGGAAAATTATAGCAGCTTCAAGCTGGAGTTTCTGGCGCTGGTCTGGGCCATTACTGAAAGATTTAAGCACTACCTTGCCTCCAACAAGTTCACGGCGTACACGGACAACAACCCGTTAACGCACCTGGAAACAGCCAAGCTGGGTGCCATGGAACAGCGTTGGATGGCTCGGTTGTCCAATTACCAGTTTACCATCAAGTACCGGGCAGGCCGAAAGAATGCTAATGCTGACGCATTGTCCCGAATGCCGCATGACTCTGACACGGAAGAAGAATCGGACGACCTGGAAGAAATTGAGCTACCTGTGTTCCATCGAAATGGGGTAGTCCACGAGCATCGAGTCTACAGAAAGCAGTATGGTGCAACGTTAAATCCCTTACCCCATCACAGCTGGAAAGAGACTCAGGACAGCGATCCAGTGGTCAGCCGTATCAAGGAGTTGTTAAGACAGGAAGGTTCCTCCTTGGAAAAAGATGCAACTATGTCAGCAAAGCTCCTGTGGAACGAGAGAAGCCGGTTGTTCCTATACCGTGAGAAGTTGTGCAGGAGATACGTCAACCCCAGGACCCATGAGATGGTCTGGCAGATAGTGGTCACCAAGGCAGACGTCCAAATGGTGTTGGAAGCATACCATGATCAAGCAGGACACTTTGGCTGGAGAAAGCTGGAGACCCTGTTGAGGTGCCGGTTCTACTGGGTAGGGATGCGCAGCTCCATCGAGAGGTGGTGTCGGAACTGTGGACCCTGTGGTCTCAGAAGAAAGGACTACGGTAGTCAGAGGGCACCCCTGCAGCCTATCCGGACGACTCGTCCCTTGGAGATTGTGGCCTTGGACCACGTTAAATTGTCGCCAAGTAGATCTGGATACTCATCCGCCCTGACCATGGTGGACCATTACTCTAGATTTCTGGTGGTTGTTCCAGTTAAGGATCAGACAGCAGTGACGGCAGCAAAAACCTTTCAAGCAAGCTTCTGCAGACCGCATGGGTATCCGGAGCAAGTATTAACTGATCAAGGACCTGCTTTCGAGGCTGACCTAGTCAAGGAATTCTGTCACATGTATGGGTGTAAGAAAATTAGAACAACACCATACCATCCTCAAACCAACGGTCTTTGCGAGAAAATGAACCACATTGTCCTTGATTTGTTGAAGTCTATACCGTTGGAAGACAGAAATCGGTGGCCGGACTTACTACCTGATTTGGTTGACTTATATAACCATATACCTGTAAGTTCCACTAATTGCACTCCAGCCTATCTTATGAGAGCAAGGCCCGGAAGACTACCAATGGATTTAGAACTTGGAGTGGTAGAACCGGAGGCAGATGACGCCGTTGAAAACTGGGACATCAATCGGCAAGAGCAATACAGACGAGTGCAAGTCTGTGTAGAAGAAAGTCTCAACAAGGCACGGGAAAAACAGGAAGATATTTACAACAGGAATGCTCCTGCCAAGCCTTTGATGCCTGGAGAAGTAGTATTGAAAAGAAAAAGGAAGATGCACAAATTGGACAACCAGTGGGAACAAGAACCCTACGTCGTACAAGATTCCAAATATGACAACAGAAAAGTTTGTATCATCAGTAAGGACGGAGGAAGAACAATATCCACTGTGTCCAGAGACCATTTGAAATTGTGCCCAGAACCCTTAAAGCTTCGTGAAGAGAACCCTGTCGTCAATCGAGAAGAAAGAAAAGAAGAGGTCATACACACGGATCTGGGAGATTTCCCTGCGGATTGGCCCAGACTGGGAGATGCTGTAATCATTCCGGTGTTGCAGTTTTATCAGCCACAAGAGGAAGTTCTACCTCCAGTTGTGCCCATGGTGCCAGTTGAGCCAGTTCAGGAGTTACCTATTCCAGTAACATCCCAGCCTACAGAATCTCAAGAAGGACCATCAGAAGCAGCGCCCCATGCTATGGGATCCCCTGGTGAAGCTGACTCACACCGCCCAGCCATCAGTACGCTTGCCAGATCCATAGAAAGATTGAGACAGTTCTATAGTTTGCCGTTACGCAGTGCAGGTAGATCACAGACTAATATACCTGAAGCTACTCCACGTAGATCAGAGCGAACCACGAAAGGGAAGATACCCATTCGATATCAACAGTAATTCTAGCAAAATAATGTAATTTAACCCAGAAAAAGCTTACCTTTATGTGAATATTGTAAAAAGTATATATATGTGTCCTTTTATTATGTCATGGACTTTGAGGCTGAGGACTGTGCCAGCCCAGAACTTATCTTTGTATATAGTTGCACTTTACGCATTCTCGTGGTTCTATATCCAACTGTAACAATTACCTCTGAACATAAAACCCGTGTGGTGTGGCACTGAGCGAGGTCTGCAGCCAGATGTCCTGCAGCCCACCCAGGACCCACGTTGAAGGTTTGGTGCGGGTCCTTCACAAGAATATTGTTTGATATGATATATTTATTGAAAGTATGTTTTTGTATTTTTCTATGTCTAATGTTATAATGCAGCGTTTAAGATTTCGTACCTCCCGGATGGGATGAGTTTAAATGTTTATTGTTAATGCAAAACAAAATGTCTTTCTTCTTATATTTCACAGCCCGGGAGTGCTGTATTTTACCATGGGGGAATGTGTAGCCCTGGTATGTAAGGCACACATTATCCAGGAGGATGAGTGGAGAGGTAACGGTTAAGGGCTCTACATCACTCACATACACTTCAGACACACCCAGCAGGGGTGTATAGGGGAGTGGCCTTTAGCACAAGAGAGTCTGAAAGTTCTCCGGAGAGTGAGGGAGTCAGGACTAGTGCCTGTTGGAGAGCCGAGATCCCTGTCAATACAGAGAAGACGGTACAAAAGTGGAGGCTAGTACGGATAACCGAATATTATCCTAGCCTAGTCAGTGCTGATATTAAGAGTGTGAGCAGGGCGAAGGGCGCAGAGGAAGGAATTATAAAAGTGCCTTAAGGATTGAACTATCCTGCATCGATCACCGGTCACTGGGGACCGAAGTGTCGCTACAGCTTCAGGCGTAGTGATAAGAAAAACCAGAGTCTTACTGGACCTTAGGTCGCAGAAAGCAGTCCTTGGAGTTTCGGTACGTAACTGGAGTCCGGGAGAGTGGGAACCTTGAGTCGATGCAGGACAACAGTAGGAACTCAGCTCTCTCACATTATATGGAAGGCTCCGACCACTATGCTGAACGGGCAGTACAGCTACAGAAATAGCCGGAGTTTTGAGTGAACTTAGCTCTATGTTAGTTGGACTCATCATTTGGAAAGTTAAGGAGGCCTCTAACTGCTCAGCCGTTACCTCGAAACGCATCCTCCATCCACCCCAACAGCTTCCCGGGACCTGCCTGATCATCTTGAAAGTAAAAGGTATGGAAAGAAGCTTTAATGTGTGAGACTGTGTCATTTAACTGCATCCCTTCACAACATCATCATCACCATAGACCCTGAGGGAAGAGTCCCACCTGTAGGGGACCCGACATCTAGCTGCAGCACCATCCCCTCAGAGATCTACAGCAGCGCTGGTCTTAGTGATCAGAAAACTACAGGTGGCGTCACGAACTGTTATACACCTATCCCCTGTAAATATACCCCCCAACATACGCCTGACCGCCAGGGCCACAGACCGAGCCACCGCTACCTGTGACAACTCCATAGACTTCCATGGGCTCGGCTCTGGGTACCCCATTGCCCTGGTAACCCACAATTGTGGTGCGTGGTCACAACAAGCTGTCCGAGGCCGATGGTGTAGATGGAGAAGAGCAGGGTCCCTAGGACTGAACCTTGCGGGACTCCACAGATAGAGGGTGCGGTGAGGAGGTGGTGTGTGAGTGGGAGACGCTGAATGTCCGGTCTGTTAGGTATGACGCGATCCAAGATAGGGCCAAGCCTGTGATACCAAGAGATGAGAGGGTCTGTAGTAATAGGGAATGGTCCACTGTGTCAAAGGCAGAGGACAGGTCCAGGAGGAGGAGAACAGAGTAGTGTCGCTTGGCCTTGGCAGATAGTAGGTCATTGGTGACCTTAGTTAGGGCAGTTTCAGTGGAGTGGTGTAGCCGGAAGCCAAATTGTAGGTGGTCAAGGAGGGAGCAAGATGAGAGGTGGGAGGACAGTTCAAGATGGATGTGTTGTTCCAGTAGTTTTGAGGCATAGGGGAGAAGTGATATAGGGCGATAGCTAGATACAGAGGATGGGTCAAGAGAGGGCTTTTTGAGGATAGGTGTGATTGAGGCATGTTTAAAGCTTGAGGGGAAAACACCAGTTGTTAGTGATAGGTTGAAGAGATGGGTTAGGGTTGGGATGAACACTGTGGTGAGGTTTGGGATGGATGGGATTGGGTCAAGTGCACAGGTAGTGAGATGTGATCTTGAGAGTAGGGTGGAGAGTTGAACTTCTGTAATGGTTGAGAAGTTGGTTTTGGAGGAGGAGGGCAGGGCAGTTAGGAGAAAGGGCTTTAGGGGTTGTTGACCAAAACTGTGTCTGATGTTAAGCAGTAACATCACCGCTCCCCACATATTACAGCAGTGACATCACAGCTCCTCACATATAATAATATATTACAGCAGTGACATCACGCTCCTCACATATAATGATATATTACAGCAGTGACATCACCTCTACTCACATATGATATATTACAGCAGTGACACAATCTCACTTAAATTACAGCAGACTCCGCCCTCACATATAATGATATATTACAGCAGTGACGTCAGCGCTCCTCACATATAATGATATATTACAGCAGTGACATCACCACTCCTCACATATAATAATACATTACAGCAGTGGCATCACAGCTCCTCACTAGAGTTAAGCGATACTTTCCGATATCCTAAAGTATCGGAATCGGAATGGTATCGCCGATATCACTAAAAAAATCGGCGATACCACCGATACCGAAAGTCCCATGTAAGTCTATGGGAACAAAATATCGCAACTAAAAAAACCCCATTCTTTCCTTGTAAACACTAAATATACACACATAGAATACATATATATATATATACATGTCATTGTGACATATATATATACATATATGTATAGTTTATACACTTCTACATAGTAAAATATCCTTTGATTCAATTGCCGGGTAAAGCCGGCTTCAGTGAAAAGACAGAAGCACCCGACATGAAATGACACTTGGTGTACATAGGGTTAACCATGTCTTTTCATGTCGTTTGCTATCTGATTTGCACAAACAATTAAATCAGACTATGTGTGCAAAATTTCACACCTGTAGGGGTTAATTAAAGGTGTAAATTCGTTGTAAAAAAAACGGACTTTTTTGCTACGAATTTACACCTTTAATTAACCCCTACAGGTGTGAAATTTTGCACACATAGTCTGATTTAATTGTTTGTGCAAATTAGATAGCAAAGGACATGAAAAGACATGGTTAACCCTATGTACACCAAGTGTCATTTCATGTCGGGTTCTGCATTTTCACAAAAGCCGGCAATTGAATTAGCGGCTATTATACTATGTAGAAGTGTATGAACTACAAATATAAATATATATATATATGTGTCACAAATTCAATGACATGTATATATATATATATGAGGTGTAAAATTGCTGAAAAAAAATGCGTGGGCTCCCGCCCTATTTTCGCAACCAGACAGACAAAGCCAGTGAGTGGGGGCAGATAATAATAGCCCAGAGAGGGACCATTATTTTTGGCCCCCCCGGCTACTTAACATCTGCCCCCAGACACCCAGAAAGGGCAAATCTATAATTAGATTTGCCCTTTCTGGCACTTTGCCCGTCTATTCCCATTGCCCTGTAGCGGTGGCGAATGGGTTAATAAGGGGTTAAAATGACCTTGCAATTGAAAGGTCACTTTAAGCCAGGTTAATAATTGAGAGCTGTCAATTAGACAACTATCAATTATTAATCCTATTGTATGAAAGAAAAATCAAACACACACACTTTAATAAAAAAGAAGTTTAATGAAATAATCACACAGTTTTTTTACCATATTTTATTTACCTGCTAAAACCATTTCCTGTAATAAAAATAAAATAAAAAAGCAAAATTATTCTTACCTATCCCATGCACAGTCAGGTCCCACGGTGAAATCCTTCAGAAAGGGTTAATGTTTACTGCAGGGACCGCAGCTAATGCTGCAGCCTCACAGTAAACCCCAAATGAATGAGTTCCTCTCCTGCCTGACAGGAGAGTAAAGGCTGGGTGTCACATAACGATACACCAGCGATCCCGACAACGATATGCACTTGTCAGGATCGCTGGTGTATCGCTACATGATCGCTGCTGAGCTGCCAAACAGGCAGCTCAGGCAGCGATCTGGGACAGCGACACTGCGGGTAACATTGCTTAAGGGCCCGTCTCACATAGCGATATCGCTACCGAGATCGCTGCTGAGTCACTAGTTTTGTGACGCAGCAGCGAGCTCACCAGCGATATCGCTGTGTGTGACATTCAGCGACGATCAGCCCCCCTGCCGGGTATCGCTGATCGTCGCAGAAATGTCAGGACCTTTTTTTGATCGCTGGTTTCCCTCTGACAGGCACGCATCGCTGCGTGTGACAGGCGGGAGACCAGCGATCCGCTGGTAACCAAGGTACACAGCGGGTTTCCAGGCACCGCGCAGCGCTTGGAAACCCGCTGTGTACCTTGGATACCAGCTCCCTGCATCAGGGCGCTGGTATCCAAGGTACACAGCGGGTTTCTAGGCACAGCCCCGCGCCTGGAAACCCGCTGTGTACCTTGGTTACCAGCGGATCGCTGGTCTCCGCCTGTCACACGCAGCGATGCGTGCCTGTCAGCGGGAAACCAGCGATCAAAAAAAGGTCCTGACATTTCAGCGACGATCAGCGATACCCGGCAGGGGGGCTGATCGTCGCTGAATGTCACACACAGCGATATCGCTGGTGAGCTCGCTGCTGCGTCACAAAACTAGTGACTCAGCAGCGATCTCGGTAGCGATATCGCTATGTGAGACGGGCCCTTAAGTGGAAAGCTTAATTGATTGCTTTCCACTTTCACTTCAGGTCAGCCAGGGACACAATCAGTGACGTCAGAGGGAACTGATTAACAAAAATAGGGGTTCCCTTCGAAAAAAAAATGGCGTGGGGTCCCCCTATTTTTGTTAACCAGCCAGATGAAGCAGACGCTGAGGCCTGGATTTTCAGGTGTTAAGGAGCCAAGATCCATGGACCTTGCAGCCTGATAATACTAGGCCACAGCAGTCTGCATATCTTGGCTGATTAACAAAAATAGGGGATCCCTCGAAAAAAATTGGCGTGGGGTCCCCCCTATTTTTGTTAACCAGCCAGATGAAGCAGACCGCTGAGGCCTGGATTTTCAGGCTGTTAAGGAGCCAAGATCCATGGACCTTGCCAGCCTGATAATACCAGGCCACAGCAGTCTGCATATCTTGGCTGATTAACAAAAATAGGGGATCCCCTCGAAAAAAATTGGCGTGGGGTCCCCCTATTTTTGTTAACCAGCCAGATGAAGCAGACCGCTGAGGCTGGTTTTTCAGGCTGGTAAGGATCCAATATCCATGGACCTTGCAAGCCTGATAATACCAGGCCACAGCAGTCTGCTTAGCTTGGCTGGTTAACAAAAATAGGGGATCCCCTCGAAAAAAAAAACGGCGTGGGGATCCCCCCTATTTTTGTTAACCAGCCAAGTAAAATGCAGACTGCTGCGGCCTGGTATTAAAAGACTGTCAAGGCCCATGGATTTTGGCCCTCAACAGCCTGATAATACCAGGCTACAGCAGCCCCACATTTGGCGCATCAAAAGATGTGCCAATTGTGGCACTTTACCCGGCTCTTCCCACTTGCCCTGTAGCGGTGGCAAGCGGGGTAATAAGGGGTTATTGTCACCGTTGATTGCACGGTGACAATAAGCCCGGTTAATAATGGAGAGGCGTCAATAAGACACCGATCCATTATTAATCCCAAAGTTATTAAATGTATAAAAAAAAGACAAAGCAAGAAAAAAGTATTTTAATGAAATAAAAGAGACAACACAGTTTTCATTTTTTTATTACTCTCTCATTCCTGCGACGCCATCGATCTCCTGTAAAAAAAGAAAAAAAACAAACCAACAGTATACCACCTGTCCGACGCAGTCCAGAACGACAGTCCCACGACGATCCAGCTGTGCTACATCGCAATGACAGGCAGAGCCTGTCATCGCGACGCAGCACAGCTGATTACCTGCTTCCCCGGCGGTGACGTCATCGGACTGACTGCTTTACGGCCGGGATTACCCAGCAGTCACTGCAGTTATCGCGAGAAACTGCATGTGACCGCCGGGGAAAGAAGATGGCGGCCATGAAGCAGTCCGGGATGTGACCGCCGGAGATCTTCTGCCTGGTAAGTGCCGCTGACTCCTGACAGACCCGACCGACGGACAGTGACAGTGACAATCCCGATTCCGGTATCCGATAAGACGAAAATATCGGAACTCGGAATCGGAATTCCGATACAGCTAATATCGGCCGATACCCGATATTTGCAGTATCGGAATGCTCAACACTACTCCTCACATATAATGATATATTACAGCAGTGATATCACCACACCTCACATATAATGATACATTACAGCAGTGACATCACAGCTCCTCACATATAATGATATATTACAGCAGTGACATCACTGCTCCCCACATATAATGATATATTACATCACAGCTCCTCACATATAATGATATATTACAGCAGTGATATCACCACTCCTCACATATAATGATACATTACAGCAGTGACATCACAGCTCCTCACATATAATGACATATTACAGCAGTGACATCACCGCTCCTCACATATAATGATATATTACAGCAGTGACATCACCGCTCCTCACATATAATGATATACTACAGCAGTGACATCACCACTCCCACATATAATGATATATTACAGCAGTGACATCACTGCTCCCCACATATAATGATATATTACAGCAGTGACATCACCGCTCCCCACATATAATGATATATTACAGCAGTGACATCACCGCTCCTCACATATAATGATATACTACAGCAGTGACATCACCGCTCCCCACATATAATGATATATTACAGCAGTGACATCACCGCTCCTCACATATAATGATATACTACAGCAGTGACATCACCGCTCCTCACATATGATATATTACAGCAGTGACATTACTGGTCCTCACATATAATGATATATTACAGCAGTGACATTACTGGTCCTCACATATAATGATATATTACAGCAGTGACACCACCGCTCCTCACATATAATGATATATTACAGTAGTGACATCACCGCTCCTCACATATAATGATATATTACAGCAGTGACATTACTGGTCCTCACATATAATGATATACTACAGCAGTGACATCACCACTCCCACATATAATGATATACTACAGCAGTGACATCACCGCTCCTCACATATAATGATATACTACAGCAGTGACATCACCGCTCCTCACATATGATATATTACAGCAGTGACATTACTGGTCCTCACATATAATGATATATTACAGCAGTGACATTACTGGTCCTCACATATAATGATATATTACAGCAGTGACATCACCGCTCCTCACATATAATGATATATTACAGCAGTGACATCACCACTCCTCACATATAATGATACATTACAGCAGTGACATCACAGCTCCTCACATATAATGATATACTACAGCAGTGACATCACCGCTCCTCACATATAATGATATACTACAGCAGTGACATCACCGCTCCCCACATATAATGATATATTACAGCAGTGACATCACCGCTCCTCACATATAATGATATACTACAGCAGTGACATCACCGCTCCTCACATATGATATATTACAGCAGTGACATTACTGGTCCTCACATATAATGATATATTACAGCAGTGACATTACTGGTCCTCACATATAATGATATATTACAGCAGTGACACCACCGCTCCTCACATATAATGATATATTACAGTAGTGACATCACCGCTCCTCACATATAATGATATATTACAGCAGTGACATTACTGGTCCTCACATATAATGATATACTACAGCAGTGACATCACCACTCCCCACATATAATGATATACTACAGCAGTGACATCACCGCTCCTCACATATAATGATATACTACAGCAGTGACATCACCGCTCCTCACATATGATATATTACAGCAGTGACATTACTGGTCCTCACATATAATGATATATTACAGCAGTGACATTACTGGTCCTCACATATAATGATATATTACAGCAGTGACATCACCGCTCCTCACATATAATGATATATTACAGCAGTGACATCACCACTCCTCACATATAATGATACATTACAGCAGTGACATCACAGCTCCTCACATATAATGATATATTACAGCAGTGACATCACTGCTCCCCACATATAATGATATATTACATCACAGCTCCTCACATATAATGATATATTACAGCAGTGATATCACCACTCCTCACATATAATGATACATTACAGCAGTGACATCACAGCTCCTCACATATAATGACATATTACAGCAGTGACATCCCGCTCCTCACATATAATGATATGTTACAGCAGTGACATCACCGCTCCTCACATATAATGATATATTACAGCAGTGACATCACCGCTCCTCACATATAATGATATATTACAGTAGTGACATCACCGCTCCTCACATATAATGATATATTACAGCAGTGACATTACTGGTCCTCACATATAATGATATACTACAGCAGTGACATCACCACTCCCCACATATAATGATATACTACAGCAGTGACATCACCGCTCCTCACATATAATGATATACTACAGCAGTGACATCACCGCTCCTCACATATGATATATTACAGCAGTGACATTACTGGTCCTCACATATAATGATATATTACAGCAGTGACATTACTGGTCCTCACATATAATGATATATTACAGCAGTGACATCACCGCTCCTCACATATAATGATATATTACAGCAGTGACATCACCACTCCTCACATATAATGATACATTACAGCATTGACATCACAGCTCCTCACATATAGTGATATATTACAGCAGTGACATCACTGCTCCTCACATATAATGATATATTACAGCAGTGACATTACTGGTCCTCACATATAATGATATATTACAGCAGTGACATTACTGGTCCTCACATATAATGATATATTACAGCAGTGACATCACCGCTCCTCACATATAATGATATACTACAGCAGTGACATCACCACTCCCACATATAATGATATATTACAGCAGTGACATCACCGCTCCCCACATATAATGATATATTACAGCAGTGACATCACTGCTCCCCACATATAATGATATATTACAGCAGTGACATCACCGCTCCCCACATATAATGATATATTACAGCAGTGACATCACCGCTCCTCACATATAATGATATATTACAGCAGTGACATCACCGCTCCTCACATATAATGATATATTACAGCAGTGACATCACCGCTCCTCACATATAATGATATATTACAGCAGTGACATTACTGGTCCTCACATATAATGATTATTACAGCAGTGACATCACCGCTCCTCACATATAATGATATACTACAGCAGTGACATCACCACTCCCCACATATAATGATATATTACAGCAGTGACATCACCGCTCCTCACATATAATGATATATTACAGCAGTGACATCACCGCTCCTCACATATAATGATATATTACAGCAGTGACATCACTGCTCCCCACATATAATGATATATTACAGCAGTGACATCACCGCTCCCCACATATAATATATTACAGCAGTGACATCACCGCTCCTCACATATAATGATATATTACAGCAGTGACATCACCGCTCCTCACATATAATGATATACTACAGCAGTGACATCACCGCTCCCCACATATAATGATAGATTACAGCAGTGACATCACCGCTCCTCACATATAATGATATACTACAGCAGTGACATCACCGCTCCCACATATAATATATTACAGCAGTGACATCACCGCTCCTCACATATAATGATATACTACAGCAGTGACATCACCGCTCCCCACATATAATGATAGATTACAGCAGTGACATCACCGCTCCTCACAATATAATGATACATTACAAAGCAGTGACATCACCGCTCCTCACATATAATGATATACTACAGCAGTGACATCACCACTCCTCACATATAATGATATATTACAGCAGTGACATTACTGGTCCTCACATATAATGATATATTACAGTAGTGACATCACCGCTCCTCACATATAATGATATATTACAGCAGTGACATCACCGCTCCTCACATATAATGATAGATTACAGCAGTGACATCACCGCTCCTCACATATAATGATATACTACAGCAGTGACATCACCGCTCCCCACATATAATGATAGATTACAGCAGTGACATCACCGCTCCTCACATATAATGATACATTACAGCAGTGACATCACCGCTCCTCACATATAATGATAGATTACAGCAGTGACATCACCGCTCCTCACATATAATGATACATTACAGCAGTGACATCACCGCTCCCCACATATAATGATAGATTACAGCAGTGACATCACCGCTCCTCACATATAATGATACATTACAGCAGTGACATCACCGCTCCCCACATATAATGATAGATTACAGCAGTGACATCACCGCTCCTCACATATAATGATACATTACAGCAGTGACATCACCGCTCCTCACATATAATGATATACTACAGCAGTGACATCACCACTCCTCACATATAATGATATATTACAGCAGTGACATCACTGCTCCTCACATATAATGATATATTACAGTAGTGACATCACCGCTCCTCACATATAATGATATTACAGCAGTGACATCACCGCTCCTCACATATAATGATAGATTACAGCAGTGACATCACCGCTCCTCACATATATGATATACTACAGCAGTGACATCACCACTCCCTAACCTCTCTATATAACCTCAAATATTCATTACCGTTTTAGTTCTATCTCCGTGTCCTTTAGGATCGCTTCTCTCTGGAATATAAAGACAACATTTATTAACACATTCATATAAATAATAAATATAATGGAAATATACAGTATATTATTTTTAATTACGGTAAATAAATAAAATTATTTTTTTCTCCTTATGTTCTAGTCACCTCGGTAATGTTTCTTGGGTCATGCAATGTCCTAGATCTCAGCATCTTGAGCATCAAAGGAGGAAGCAGCAAAGCAACACAAAGTATTTCAGGAGAGTGGGAGGCAGTGATTTATACTTTGTAGTGATGATAATACAGAGAACATTTATAAGAGTGATTGCAGTCAGGTCTATTCTGTATCAGTGCTCTCCCTGTACTTACTTTTCCCAGGAGTGTTACCATGGAAACAGTCAACAGCAGCTGACAATGTGACATTACTTCCTGGATGTTTTTTTTTTTAAACTTCCTTCTCACCCCCGCTGGTCTTTATTGTCCTTCCTCATTCTCGGGTCCTCTACCAGAGGCCTGGGAGTTTGAGGGTTCTGCACAGGATCTTAGGCTAAGTTCCCATTAGCGTTCGGGGGCTTTGCGGAAGTTGTGTTTTGCACGGACGGCGGGCGCGTCAAAACGACGCATCCGCATACATCCGCATGTCCTGCATACCCAATGTTAAAGATAGGTACGCAGGACGCATGCAGAAGTATGTGGTAGAAGGCAGGGCTTAACGGAGGAAGTACGCAGACCTCCGCAAAACCACCGAACGCTAATGTGAAAACAGCCTTAGCTGTTCCCAGCATTGCGCTTTTCTGGACAGAGTTCAGATGTTGCTCCTGGGATCTGTTGTAGCCATTCTTCCAACTTAGGGGGTCACTGCTCCAAGTCCTCCTATCACCACTGGAATGACTGTTGCCTTCACCTTCCACATCTTCTCCAGTTCACCTGAGGCCCTGGTATTTCTCCAGCTTGTGATGTTGCTGTCACTTGGCACTGCCACATCTATTATCATTGCTGTCTTCTGATCCTTGTCTACTATCACAATGTCTGGTTGGTTAGTCAACACCTGCTTATCCGTCTGGATCTTGAAGTCCCACAGGATTTTAGCCCTTTCTTTCTCCACCACTTTTTCTGGGGTCTCCCACCTGGACTTAGGGGGACTTAGCCCATATGCTGTGCAGATGTTCCTGTATACATTTCCCGCTACTTGGTTGTGGCGTTCAGTATACGCTGTTCCTGTTTGCATTTTGCATCCTGCCATTATGTGTTGGACCGTTTCTGAGGTTTCATTGCATAGTCCCACCTTTCCTCCTGTTCCCTCTTTGACCGGTTACAATCAGGCTTTCGACCGCATCACTCAACTGAAACTGCCCTAACTAAAGTCACTAACGACCTGCTAACCGCCAAGAGCAAGCGACACTACTCTGTCCTCTTTCTCCTGGACCTGTCTTCTGCCTTTGACACCGTGGACCATTCCCTCCTGCTACAGATTCTCTCATGTCTTGGCATCACAGACTTGGCCCTATCCTGGATCTCATCATACCTAACAGACCGAACATTTAGTGTCTCCCTCTCACACACCACCTCCTCACCTCGCCCCCTGTCTGTCGGTGTTCCTCAAGGCTCAGTCCTAGGACCCCTACTCTTCTCCATCTACACCTTCGGCCTGGGACAGCTCATAGAATCCCACGGCTTGCAGTATCACCTCTACGCCGATGACACGCAGATCTACCTATCTGGACCTGACCTCATCTCCCTACTGACCAAAATCCCACAGTGTCTGTCCGCTATCTCAGCCTTCTTTTCTGCTCACTTTCTCAAACTGAACATAGACAAAACAGAATTCATCATCTTTCCCCCACCTCATTCTACCCCTCCACCAGACCTATCCATCAATGTCAATGGCTGCTCGCTTTCCCCAGTCCCACATGCTCAGTGCCTTTGGGTGATCACCGACTCTGCCCTCTCTTTCAAACCACATATCCAAGCCCTCGCCACCTCCTGCCGCCTCAAACTCAAAAATATTTCCCGGATCCGCTCATTCCTCAACCATGAAACCACAAAAACACTAGTGCACGCCCTTATCATCTCCCGCCTCGATTATTTCAACCTCCTACTGTCTGGCCTCCCCTCTAGCACTCTGGCACCACTCCAGTCCATCCTACACTCTGCTGCACGACTAATCCACCTGTCTCCCCGCTATTCCCCAGCCTCCCCCCATGCCAGGCCCTTCACTGGCTTCCTATTTCCCAGAGGCTCCAGTTCAAAACCTTAACCATGACATACAAAGCCATCCACAACCTTTCTCCTCCATACATCTGTGACATGGTCTCCCGCTACCTACCTACACGCAACCTTCGATCCTCTCAAGATCTCCTTCTCGACTCCCCCCTCATCTCTTCTTCCCACAACCGCATACAAGACTTCTCCCAGGCTTCCCCCATACTCTGGAACTCCCTGCCGCAAAACATCGGACTTTCACCAACAACGGAGACCTTCAAGAAAAACCTGAATACCCACCTGTTCCAACAAGCCTACAACCTGCAATGATCCTCAGTGTACTGAACCATCGCACGACCAGCTCTACCCTTTCCTAGTGTATTCTCACCCATCCCTGCAGACTGTGAGCCCTCGCGGGCAGGGTCCTCTCTCCTTCTGTACTTGTGTGTCCCTTGTCTAGCACATGTTTATTGTACCTGTCTATATTTTTCCCTTTTCATATGTAAAGCGCCATGGAATAAATGGCGCTATATAAATGTATAATAATAATAATAATAGTCTGCACCTTGGGTCTTGTCTTGTGTGGTAGATTCCTGCTTCTATGGATCTGGTACTTAGTGCCGCTATGATTAATTAGTGCCTTTGTGCTGTCTCGGAGTCCAGCTTTCCCCCACATCCACAGCAGCACAATATGGGGTTACCATGCCCATGCTCGCTAATGTGATTGTGAGGGATCTCACAGGGGAAGGGGGGCGGGTCGACTTCGATCACCTCGGGGGAGGGGAGAGAAGGACCTAGCAGGGATCGGCTCTCTGGCTCCACCACTTGCTCCAGGTCAGTCAGGGAAAGGCACCGAGGGCAAATAGTCGCCGGAAAGGCTTCCCTTATAGGTACGAGTTAGTGAGGCGCTCCCAGTGAGGGGGGATATATATTATTATTATTATACATTTTTATAGTGCCGTTTATTCCATGGCGCTTTACATGTGAAAAGGGGCAAATATAGACAAGTACAATAAACGTGAGCAATACAAGGCACACACAAGTACAGAAGGAGAGAGGACCCTGCCCGCAAGGGCTCACAGTCTACAGGGATAGGTGAGGATACACTAGGAGAGGGTAGAGCTGGTTGTGCGGTGGTTCAGTAGACTGAGGATCACTGCAGGTTGTAGGCTTGTCGGAAGAGGTGGGTCTTCAGGTTCTTTTTGAAGGTTTCCATGGTAGGCCCGAGTCTGATTTGTTGGGGTAGAGAGTTCCAGAGTATGGGGGAGGCACGTGAGAAGTCTTGTATGGGGTTATGGGAAGAAGAGATAAGAGGGGAGTAGAGGAGGAGATCTTGAGAGGATTGAAGGTTGCGTGTGGGTATGTACCGGGAGACCATGTCACAGATGTATGGAGGAGACAGGTTGTGGATGGCTTTGTATGTCATAGTTAGGGTTTTGAACTGGAGCCTCTGGACGATAGGAAGCCAGTGAAGGGCTTGGCAGAGAGGAGAGGCTGGGGAATAACGGGGAGACAGGTGGATTAGTCGGGCAGCAGAGTGCAGGATGGATTGGAGTGTTGCCAGAGTGCTAGAGGGGAGGCCAGAGAGTAGGAGGTTGCAGTAGTCGAGGCGGCAGATGATGAGGGCATGTACTAGTGTTTTTGTAGTTTCATGGTCAAGGAATGCACGGATCCGGGAAATATTTTTGAGTTTGAGACGGCAGGAGGAGGCAAGGGTTTGGACATGTGGCTTGAAAGAGAGGGCAGAGTCGAGGATCACCCTGAGGCACCGAGCATGCGGGACTGGGGAAAGTGAGCAGCCATTGACATTGATGGATAGGTCTGGTGGGGGGGTAGAGTGAAATGGGGGAAAGATGATGAATTCTGTTTTGTCCATGTTCAGTTTTAGAAAGCGAGCAGAGAAGAAAGCAGAAATAGCAGACAGACATGGTGGGATTTTTGTCAGTAAGGAGGTGAGGTCAGGTCCAGATAGGTAGATCTGCATGTCATCGGCGTAGAGATGATACTGCAAACCATGGGATTCTATGAGCTGTCCCAGGCCGAGGGTGTAGATGGAGAAGAGTAGGGGTCCTAGAACTGAGCCTTGAGGAACACCGACAGACAGGGGTCGAGGTGAGGAGGTAGTGTGGGAGAGGGAGACACTGAATGTTCGGTTTGTTAGATATGATGAGATCCAGGAAAGGGCCAAGCCTGTGATGCCAAGAGATGAGAGAATCTGTAGCAGGAGGGAATGGTCCACAGTGTCGAAGGCAGAAGACAGGTCCAGGAGAAGGAGGACAGAGTAGTGTCACTTGCTCTTGGCGGTTAGTAGGTCGTTGGTGACTTAAGTTAGGGCAGTTTCAGTTGAGTGATGCAGTTGGAAGCCTGATTGTAAGTGGTCAAAGAGGGAGCAGGAGGAGAGGTGGGAGGACAGTTCAAGATGGACATGCTGTTCCAGTAGTTTTCTAGCGATAGCTAGACACAGAGGATGGGTCAAGGGAGGTCTTTTTGAGAATGGGTGTGATCGAGGCATGTTTGAAGTATGCGGGGAAGACACCATTTGTAAGTGAGAGGTTGAAGAGGTGTGTTAGAGTAGGGGTGAAGACTGTGGCGAGGCTAGGGATGAGGTGGGATGGGAGAGGGTGAAGCATGCAAGTGGTGAGGTGTGATCTTGATAGGAGGGTGGAGAGCTGATCTTCTGTCATGGTGGAGAAGTTGGTTTTGGAGGAACAGCGCAGAGCAGCTAAGAGGGGCAGTGGGGGCTGTGGGCCAAAGCTTTCTCTGATCGTATCAATCTTCTGCTTAAAGAAAGAGGCAAAGTCTTCAGCAGAAATGAGAGGAGAAGGAGGAGGTGCTGGGGACGGAGTACAGAATTGAAAGTGTTGAAGAGCTGTTTAGGGTTGTCAGACAGGGAGGATATGAGAGATATAAGTAATTTTGTTTTGCAGCAGTGAGCGTGGACTTGAAGCTGGTGAGGGACTGCTTGTATGCGGTTAAGTGCTCAGCAGAGCGGGATTTTTTCCATCTCCGCTCAGCAACCCTGGAAGCCCGTCTCAGTTCTTTGGTGAGGCTGGTCAGTCAGGGCTGCCTGTTGATTGTACAAGTTTTGCTATGTGTGAGGGGGGCGACTGAATCAAGTGCTGCTGTTATTGTAGTGTTATAAAAGGTGGCAGCAGAATCTGTGTCATGAAGTGAAGATATGTCTGTAAGAGGGAGGAGGGACTCAGAGAGCAATGGCAAATTGAGGTGTTTGAGATTTCTGCAAGGGTGAGTGAGTTAATGGAGTGGGGGTTGTACACTGGAAGAGGAGAGGGAAGAGAATGTCAGTAGGTTGTGGTCAGACAGGGGAAGGGGTGAGTTAGTGAGATTAGTAAGGGAACAGAGGTGGGTGAAGATAAGATCCAGCGTGTGACCATCTTTGTGAGTGGCCGCAGAGGACCATTGAGTGAGGTCAAAGGAGGCAGTGAGCGATAAAAGTTTAGAGGCAGCTGGGGTGGAAGCATCAATGGGGATGTTGAAGTCACCCATGATGATAGTGGGGATGTCAGCAGAGAGGAAATGAAGTAGCCAGGTGGTGAAGTGGTCGAGAAAGGTGGAGATGGCTAGTTTTGGGGGGCGGTAGATGACAGCCAGCTGGAGGTTGGAGGGGGAGTAGATGAGGACGGAGTGCACCTCAAGCGAGGGAATAGTAGCGGAGGGGGGTAGTGGAATTGGGGTAAAGGAGCAGGTATCAGACAGGAGCAAACCAACTCCTCCACCACGTTTGTTGCTGGGGTGGGGGGTGTGAGATAGGTGGAATCCACTGTATGAGAGTGCAGCTTGTGAGGCTGAGTCAGAGGGGGTGAGCCAGGTTTCGGTGATGCCAAGGAAGGAGAGTTTGTTGGTGATGAACAGGTCATGGATAAATGACAGTTCATTGCAGACAGAGCGTGCGTTCCATAGTGCTCCAGGTAGTGGGAGTGGGGGCTGGGTGAATGGGTATGAGGTTGTCATGGTTGCGAAAACGTGTAGACAGGATGTCAGATGGTCAACACCGAAAAGAAATTGCTACAGCGAGGGCCGGACTGGCGGCACTGCTACCGGATGCAATGGGGAAACTGATAGGTTGGTGCCGGGCCGGCTCCAGGTTTATGGCCCGGGCGAAAGACTCGTGGGCCCCTTTAACCAGACCAGATTCTGATGCACGATACCAGCAGAGAATGGTACAGTACTATGCAGATATTACTTCTGCAATACATGGTGAATTATTTTAATTGTACAATAGCTCAAAGACGCAAATCTCAGCGCACAGAACGACTGGACAGTACAGTCTCCATACAATTTATGGGTCCACAGTCTCCCTCCATCTCCCATATAGTACCTGCAGGATGTCACACCCATTGCTCATACAGAAAAGACCAATATAATGCTCCATACAGGATACTGGACCCAATATAATGCTCCATACAGGATACTGGTCCCCATATAATGCTCCATACAGGATACTGGTCCCCATATAATGCTCCATACAAAATATGGAGCTCTCCTCTGCGCTGTGCTGCGTTCTGCACTGTTACAGCTCAGGAAAGGGCGCTGTGGAAAGACTCCCCATTATCATCATCATTGCCTCCCCATCATCATCATGGCCTCCCCATTATCATCAATGCCTGCCCATCATCATTATCTCCTCCCCATCATCATCAATGCCTGCCCATTATCATCAATGCCTGCCCATTATCATCAATGCCTGCCCATTATCATCATCTTCTCCCCATCATCATCAATGCCTCCCCATTATCAGCAATGCCTGCCCATCATCATCTCCTCCCCATCAACATCAATGTCTGCCCATCATCATCTTCTCCCCATCATGAACAAGGTGCCTCCATTAATCAGCAATGCTGACCATCTTTCTCCATCACAATGCCCCATTATAGGCAAGCTGCATCACACTAGACGCATACAAAGCTTCTCAAGCATAGTAACACACATGATTACACACCACATAATACACGAGAAGCACCGCACTACAAAATAACACCAGGGACACACAACAGAGAGCGTTTCTGTCAGCGTCGCGCTGTAGTGCACAGCCGGGACGCTGAAGTGATGACGAGTCATTCAGCGGCGGCATAGTAGAGGAAGGCGGCGCCCCTGGAGCCGGACTGCGCAGCGGACGCACGGAGAATAAGTATGTTGCCCAGCTGTTGCCGGGGCCTGGCAGGGGGGGGGTAGGGCCCAGGGTGGCGGGCTGAGACACCGGTTCCTCGCTATAAGGAAGCGGGGGGTGCAGACTGCGAGTGGGCCCCCGCCTGCTCAGCCGCGCGTGGCCATAGTTCAATGGATGGGGCCGGATCTGGGATGGGCCTTACTTTGGACATAAGGGTGTAGAGGATTGTGGCAGGGTGGTCAAAGTGAGTGTGGGGATGTGTTGAGGAGGGCCAGGATTTGGGGATATGTCACCAGCAATGAGGAGAAACAGACAGAGCGTTAGAAGGTGGGAGCAGGATAAGACATGGTGTGGCCGTGTGTTGTGAATGGGTTTGAGATGAGTTCTGAGCAGAGGCTCCCTCTGGTGGTTACAAGCGGTACTAGTGAGGATTGTGAGGACTGGGAATCAGGTGTTACTGATTGGTCTTATATAAGGGAGTAATTTTCCCATCAGGGTTGCCGGTGATCAATTGTTCTGGTCTGAATCCTTCTTTCCAGTTTCCCTTGTAGCCTGCTGTGTCGTGTCTGCATCTCCTGCTATCAGATAAGACAATTTCTTATTTTGTGTTTTTGCTATATTTTTGCATTTGGTCCTGCACTTCTGTGGGGGCCTTCTGGGTCCCCTCCGGGGGCTTTTGCCCTCTCAGTTTAGTCCAGCCACTGTGTTTTGTACTTTTGCTTTTTCCAGTTTTTTCAGTGGCTGCTGTTTTTGTTACACCAGAGAACTAATTTAGGTGGTAGAGGTCGTGTGATCTCAGGTGATTTTGAAATTAGTAGAGTTGGTGTTTTTTCAGGGTTTTCTGGGATTGCAGTAAGTACCCTTCCTGTCCTTTTCTATTTAGTTAGTTTGGGCCCCAGCGTTTGCTCATACTATTTTCTTTCTGTGTCAGTATTTCCTCTTGTCTAACCGCCATTACATGTTTGGGGGCTTTCTATTATCTTTGGGGTTCTGCTACGGGGCAGATAGCTTTCCTATTTCTATCTTTAGGTGTAGTTAGTTTCTCAGGCTGTGACGAGGCATCTAGGACCAACGTAGGAACGCTCCACGGCTGCCTCTAGTTGCGGTGGTTAGTCAGGGTACTGCAATCTCATAGATTCCAACTGCTCTGGTGTATTTCCTTTTTTGCCTGCACTCCTCAGCTACCGTAACATAACAGCCGTGTGTGTCTGGAGAAAAAGGATTGTACGTGGAGGAACAGTTCTGAGGAAAAGGTGAGATGGCTGGGGAGGATGGAGGGGGAAATGACTACTTCATTACTAGGTGGAGGGATTACAGGGGATAGGAAGAAAGTAAGTAGTATGGGGGTGAAAGTGAAAAGAAAAGGAAACATGGTAGTGGTTATATATGCTGTTAACTTACAGTCAAATTCCAGTCCAATTCTAGTCTAATTCAGAGTATAGTAATTAGAAATCTGTAATTTGAACGATGGAATATGAAAGATGCATGGTCAGACACGTCTGGTCAGACCCATGGCCCAGAATATATGTGCAGTTGAAAGGGATCAGCTGTGAGGGGGGTTGTGGGTGTGATTACCCAGACCACATGTTCACAGTTAAGCAGAGGTGATAAAAAAGGGGGAAGGGACTGACTACTCAGGTATGCATGGAAGACACAAGGGGAATGAATACATTGTGGAAACAGAAAGATGGGTAAGTAGTGAAATGCAAGAGATTATATGCACTTCGTAGACAGTCAAAAGTAGGGGAAAGCTGGGTAGATGATAGCATACCAGAGAGAGATTATATGCACTTCATAGACAGTCAAAAGCAGGGGGAAAGCTGGGTAGATGATAACATACCAGAGAGAGATTATATGCACTTCATAGACAGTCAAAAGCAGGGGGAAATCTGGGTAGATGATAGCATACCTGTGGATAGAGTGGACAACTCGGTTAAGATACAGATGATGATGATGATAATACAGCAGTGATGAATGGCTACATGCATCATGGAATTCTAGTCTAATTCAGAGTATAGTAATTAGAAATCTGTAATTTGAAAGATGGAATATGAAAGATCCATGGTCAGACATGTCTGTTCAGACCCATGGTCCAGAAATCACCAGTCCAGGCTCCGAATATATATATATACCTTCCGGCCGTCACTGCCAGAGTTCCTCACTAAAACAATATGGTATTCTTCCACCAGTTCCTCGTTTGAAATAAGCCACGTCCGACAACAGGCTTATATCAGGTCAGAAACCAACCTGGTAGTGTATCATATAACCAACCGAGTGTGCGGATGTGGGGATTCGTGGATCGAGATAAAAGAGCAGCCCAAGATTAATTTTATATTTAATCACCTAAAAGGTGCACTAGAAGTATACAAGCATATATTTACAGAACAATATACAAGTATGCAGTCAGGGGTGTAGTACAAAGGATAGGGTATAGATAGGTTGCAATTACCGTGTTATTATATACAAGCGACAAAAGGAGTGAAATCACCCATGTCAAGATAAAACAATTGTTTATTAATACTTTATAAAATTACCACGTACAAAATAGTTAATTTTAAAAGAGATTCTAGACAAAGTTATATTGATGTGAAGGACACAAACAGAAAAATAAATCCGAGACGTTTGCAGACAATTGGACCGGGAATCAGAGACCCTTGAGGAAGCCCACGCGAAACGCGCGTCCGGGTTGCATGATCTGACCGTTTCCAGGGACATACTTGGGTGAGACTTGATTACTAATACTTGGCATGTTGATATTCATCTTGGACGTTTACTGGTTTATCAGTATGGCGGCTATATGCCAGTAAAGATTCTATTTACACTGGTTACGTCCCTATACTTACCTGGTATTATGAGGTTTCTTTTTCTGTATTATTTTAACATCACTATGTTATTTGATTTTTATTGTCTCTGATTCCCGGTCCAATTGTCTGCAAACGTGTTGGATTTATTTTTCTGTTTGTGTCCTTCACAGCAATATATCTTTGTCTAGAATCTCTTTTAAAATTAACTATTTTGTACGTGGTAATTTTATAAAGTATTAATAAACAATTGTTATATAATTATATTCTGGAGTATGCCCTATTTTTTGTTTTTATGAGTGATAGTGATTTTATTCAATTATTCTGGTCTGTTTATATATAATTACCATGTTATGTAGCATGTGACCACAGGGAGGCGCTGATGGATCACAGGTCCAAATCTTAGTTACAGGCTTTCCTAGCTCCATCTGATAATGGGTCATCTGGCCAAAGAAAAACTGAGCTCCAAGTGAGGAGATGGCACTTATCTCCTTGGCTGCTCCTCCCACACTTTGCTCCCACCCCTGGGCTTGTGCAGCCTCTCTCCTCCCATCTCTGATAGTATGATTTTCAGTCCAGAACCGTGAACGGCCCACAACTTTCCGCTGGAAGCTCATGGAATGGTAGTGGTGCCACTGGATTCCGCTGGATTTTATCTGCGCGTAGAGACTAAATATGCCTACTGTATGTAATTCCTATTAGCTATGCTTTATAACTCCATAATCCAGAGTGCTACAGGTTGTTATTAGGCACGGGCGTTTGGGGGAAAGAACGCCGATTCGGATTATATTCTCGGCTAATCTCAGAGATATTGCATTCTGTTATTATAAGTCATTTTCCAGATTCAATACCTCAGAGTCTGCAGTGCCTTATAGTGCCACGCTGTCTCCATGTGTGTCAGTCAGACAAAAGGGCCAGCTGGCTTGCAGCTGCAGAAGTTTTCACACCATTGTTTTATGAGCTTCGAAGGATCTGTTCTTGGTTTTTTAATTAAAGATAAAAACTGCATGGCTTTTTATGGCCTTGGGGAATGCAAGGGTGGGGGCACGTTTCAGGAGTGGAAGGAGATGTCCTGAACTTAAAATCCAAAATGGATTCTCCCTTGTCCCTCACACCTTCCCGCTTTAGATGGCGTTAGGGGGCATCACATTCTTGTGTTCCCCAAGCGCACTCCTGCAATCTCTCCTTGCCGAGATAGCCCGTCAGCGTTTCCATGGTCACGGCCGCTTTTGTGGCGAATGGATAAGTGGTACTGCTGGAGCGCCAGGCTCCAAAGCAACAACCTCCTATTCGTCCCGGAGACTGTGTGCAACCAGCTGAGGGGGTTGTGGTCCGTCTCCACGATGAAGGGATGCCCGCACACGTATGACTGCAGACGCTGCATGGCCCACACAATTGCCAGGCACTTCTTTTCCATTGTGGAGTACGCCACCTCTCTTGGCAATAGCTTCCTGCTGAGCACGGCACTGAGGCCAAAGTCACTTGCGTCGGTCTGTACTTCAAACGGCCGCGCAAAGTCAGCAGCTTGTAGTACTGGGGAGCTGGAGAGAGCGGTCTTGATCGCCTGAAAAGTGGTCTTGCAGGCGACTGACCAGTCTACCATGAGAGGCAGCTTTTTCTTGGTGAGGTCCGTTTGGGGCTAGGCCAGGGTACTATAGTGTGGAACAAACCTCCTATAGTACCCAGCGGTCCCCAGGAAGGACATCACCTGTTTCTTGGTCCTGGGGGTGGACCAGGATGCGATGGCATCCACCTTCCCGGGTTCTGGCTTCAGAACCCCCCGCCTACCTGGTGACCCAGGTAGAGGACCTTGCTCATGCCCAGCTGGCACTTTTCCGGCTTGATTGTCAGACCTGTCTGGTGGACCTGCCTAAGCACCTGCGTCAGATGCTCTAGGTGATCCTCCCATGTGGGACTGAAGATGGCAATATCATCCAGGTACGCAGCCACGTACCCTTCAAGTCCCTGGAGCAGCGTGTAGACCATCCGCTGAAACGTGGCAGTGGCATTCTTCATGCCGAAAGGCATCACGGTGGACTCGTACAGTCCAAACGGGGTGATAAAGGCAGAGCGCTCCCGGGCCTCGGGGGTTAGAGGGATCTGCCAATATCCCCGGCTCAGATCCATGATGGTCAGGTACTTAGCCCCGGCCAACTGATCGAGCATAGTCATCGATGAGCGGCAAAGGAAATGCATCGGTGACCGTGACAGCGTTGACCCCCGATAGTCCACACAGAACCGGGTTATTTGGTCCTTTTCGGGGACAAGGACTATGGGCGACGCCCACACGCTGTTGGATGCCTGGATCACCTCCAGCTTCAGCATCTCGTCAATCTCCTGACGTATCTGCTGCTGCACCTCGAGAGAGACCCGATATGCTGACTGCCGGATCGGGGGGGTGATCCCCAGTGTCCACGTGATGGACAGCCAACTCGGTCCTTCCGGGAAGGCTGCTGAACAGCTCCCAAAAGGGTCGCAGAGTATCCGCCAGCTGGGACTGTTGGTCCTCGGAGAGCTAGTGGCCAACCTCTACATCCTCAATGGATCCACCCACCTTGGCTTGGATGAGCAGATCCAGGAGGGTTTTGGCCTCTCCTTCCTCAGGAAGGTTGCACACAGGGAGGGCGCATGGGCCTTCATCATGTTCACGTGGAAGGCCTTCCTCCATCCACGGGCGTGGTCTAGGGTGACCAGGTACGTGACGTCATTGAGCCGCTGGTGCACGAGGTAAGGGCCCTCCCAGGCTGCCTAAAACTTGTTCTGTGGTACAGGGACCAGTACCGATACTTTCTGACCCACCTGGTACGTCCTTTCACAAGCATTCTGGTTGTACCAGCGCTTCTGGTCAGCCTGAGCCTGGGCCATATTGTCCTGCACCAACCGCAACAAGGGCATGATTTTGTCCCGGAAGCGCACAACGTACTTAACAACCGACACTCCAGGGGTGGCCAAGTCTCCTTCCCATGCCTCTTTCACCAGACTAAGGGGCCCTCGTACCCGTCGCCCATACAGGAGCTCGAAGGGGGCAAACCCATTTGAGGCCTGGGGAGCCTCTCGGTAGGCAAATTGTAGATGAGGGAGGTACTACTCCCAGTCGCCCCCTTGGGAATCAACCAACATCCTAAGCATCTGCTTGAGGATGCCTGTTGTGAATATGCTGGAGGCGGCTTCTGCGGCTCCCGGTGGTTGCTGAGGGTAATGAACTGATTACTGAATGGCCTTCAGCTGGTGCTGAATGGTAGGATGTTATGTTTCGGTAGCTGAGGAGGACAGGAACAACAGCAGGGCAGCCGAACACCTGAGATGTTGGTAACTGATGGGTTGCAGATTCCTAAACTAACGACACAACTAGAGGTAGCCGTGGATGTTCCTACGTTGATCCTAGACGCTTCGTCACAGCCTGAGAGATAACTACACCTAAAGGCAGAAAGATGAAAGCTATCTGCCCCAGAGTAGATTCCCAAAGAAAATAGGAAGCCCCCAAACATATAATGGCGGTTAGACAAGATGAAAATACAAACATAGGCAGAAAATAGACTGAGCAAACGCTGGGGCCACAAGCTGACTAAATAGGATAGGACAGGAGAGATTACTTTCTGCAACCCAGAAAACCCTACAAAAATCCAACAATTCTGATTACAAAAATACTGAGATCACACGATCTCGCCACCACTAAATCAGATCTCAGTGTGAACAAAAACCAAGCCGCAACCTCTGAAAAAACAGGAAAAAGCAAATGACAGTGGCTGCAGATAAACTGTGAGGAGCTTAGGCCCCAGGAGGGGACCTGGCTGACCTCCACAAAAGTGCAGAAAACAATGCAAAAAGCAAGCACAAAAAGAAAAGCAAAAAATATCTTATCTGAAAGCAGGAGATGCAGGCAGGACTCCAGCAAACTTCCAAATGAACCAGGAACCACAATTGAGACAAGAACAATTGATCACCGGCAACCATCATGGGAGGGAACCTCCCTTATATCAGACTAGTCCGTGATTCCAGATTGCCACTCCTCGCTGAAAGGTTTAGTACTGTCTGTAACCACCAGAGGGAGCCTCTGCTCAGAAACCATCTCTAGCACATTCATAACAGTACCCCCCCCTTGAGGAGGGGTCACCGAACCCTCACTTGTGCAACCAGGCCGATCAGGATGAGCTCGGTGATAGGCACGGATCAGTCTCCTAGCATGGATGTCCGAAGCAAACACCCAAGAATTGTCCTCCTGACCATAACCTCTCCACTTAACAAAATACTGGAGTTTCTGTCTAGAAAAACGAGAATCCAATATTTTCTCAACCACATACTACAGATTGCCCTCAACCAAAACAGGGTCAGGAGGCGCAGCCATAGGAACCACTGGCTCGACAAACCTCTTCAATAAGGACTTGTGGAACACGTTATGGATCTTAAATGTCCCTGGAAGAAGCAAACGGAAGGAAACAGGATTAAGAATCTCCATGATCTTATAAGGTCCAATGAACCTGGGCTTAAACTTTGGAGATGCAACCTCATAGGGATATTTCTTGAGGGCAACCAAACCAAGTCCCCCACTTTAAAACGAGGACCATCAGTCCTATGCCGGTTGGCAAACCGTTGGGCCTTCTCCTGAGAGAGAGACAACCTCTCCAGTACCTGGTCCCAAATCTGCTGCATTCGCTCCACAACTGAGTCAACACCCGGACAACAGAAGCCTCCGCCTGTCCCGAAGAAAATCGAGGGTGAAACCAAAAATTGCAGAAAAATGGAGACATCAAGGTGGCAGAGCTAGCCCTGTTACTCAGCCAAAGGCAAAAAAGAGACCCAGTCATTTTGATCAGCAGACACAAAACATCTCAAATAAGTCTCCAAGGTCTGGTTTGTTCTCTCGGTTTGTCCATTGGTCTGAGGATGAAAAGCAGAGGAGAAAGATAATTGAACACCAAGTTTAGAACAAAATGTCCTCCAAAATCTGGAAACAAACTGGACTCCTCTGTCAGACACAATGTTCTCCGGAATGCCATGTAACCGAACCACGTGCTGAAGGAACAAAGGTACCAATTCGGAGGAGGAAGGTAACTTAGGTAATGGCACAAGATGTATCATCTTGGAAAACCTATCACAGATTACCCAGATAACGGTCATTCTCTGAGAAACAGGGAGGTCGGAAATAAAATCCATAGAGATATGGGTCCATGGCCTCTTGGGCACAGGTAATGGCATTAACAAACCACTAGAGCGAGAGCAAGGCTTGGAGCGAGAGCAAGTCCCACAGGACTGCACAAATTCCCTGACGTCACGAGACAAAGTAGGCCACCAAAAGGACCGACTCACCAAGTCTCTGGTACCAAAAATCCCGGGATGACCAGCCAACGCGGAACAATGAATCTTAGACATCACACTCTTCTTCCACTGGTCTGGGACAAACAATTTCCCAATAGGGCAGCGCTCAGGTTTATCCTCCTGACACCCTTCCAAGGCCAGTCTCAAATTGGGCGAGATGGCGGAAAGAACTACACCCTCTTTCAAAATAACAGTAGGATCAGATAACTCAGGAGAGTCCGCAAAGAAACTCCTCGAGAGGGCATCCGCCTTAACATTCTTAGTGCCAGGAAGAAAAGAAACCACAAAATTAAAATGTGTGAAAAACAAGGCCCACCTGGCCTGTCTAGGATTAAGTCGCTTGGCTGATTCCAGATAAACCAGATTCTTATGGTCCGTGAGGACCACCACCTGATGTTTGGCTCCTTCCAGCCAATGTCTCCACTCTTCAAAGGCCCAATACTCCCGATTACCCACGTCATAATTACGTTCAGTTGGAGAAAATTTTCGAGAGAAAAAGGCACAAGGGTTACTCTTAGAGGTCTCTGGATCTCTTTGGGACAAAACGGCACCTGCCCCAATTTCAGAGGCATCAACCTCCACCTGAAAAGGTAGAGAAACATCAGGCTGCCGTAGAACAGGAGCAGAAGTGAATCTCTGCTTAAGTTCCTGAAATGCAGAGACTGCCTCAGGAGGCCAATTCACCACATCAGAACCCTTTTTGGTCAAATCAGTCAATGGTTTAACAATACCGGAGAAATTGCCAATAAATTTACGATAAAAATTGGCAAAACCCAAAAATCTCTGAAGAGCCTTTAATGAAGTAGGTTGGACCCAATCACAGATGGCTTGAACCTTGACCGGGTCCATTTCAATAACAGACGGAGACAAAATGAATCCCAGAAATGAGACCTTCTGTACGCCAAAAAGACACTTTGATCCCTTCACATACCGTGCATTCTCTCTCAAAATCTGGAACACAGTCCGAACAGGTTTCACATGAGAGTCCCAGTCATTGGAAAAAATCAAGACATCATCCAAATAAACAATCAGAAATTTATCCACAAAATCCCTAAAAATATCATTCATGAAGGATTGGAAGATGGAAGGAGCATTAGTGAGCCCAAAGGGCATCACTAGGTACTCAAAATGCCCTGTTATGAATGTTTTAGAAATGAATTCTGAGCACAAGCTCCCTCTGGTGGTTACAAACAGTACTGAACCATTCAATGAGGATTGGCAATCAGGAAGTACAGACTGGCTGGATATAAGGGAAGTTTCCCCCAATCATGGTTGCCGGTGATCAATTGTTCTTGTCTCAACGTTGTTTCCTGGTTCACTTGGAAGCTTGCTGAGTCTTGCCTCTTCTCCTGCTCTCAGATAAGATATTTTCTGTTTTTTGTTTTTGTGCTTGCCATTTGCATTTTTCCCTGCATTTCTGTGAGGTTGGCCAGGTTCCCCTCCCCGGGGGGCTTGGTGTCCTCTCGGTTCCTCGGGAGCCACTGTTGTTTGTCATTTGCCTTTTCCAGTTTTTTCTGTGGCTGCGGCTTAGTTTTGTTACACCAGAGAACTAATTTAGGTGGTAGAGGTCGTGTGATCTCAGGTGTTTTTGCAATTAGTAGCGTTGGCTTTTTTTAGGGTTTTTTGGAATTGCAGTAAGTATCCTTCCTATCCTTTTCTGTCTAGGCAGATTGGGCCCCAGCGTTTGCTCATACTATTTTCTGTCTGTGTCTGTATTTCCTCTTGTCTAACCGCCATTACATGTTTGGGGGCTTCCTATGTTCTTTGGGGATCTGCTCCGGGGCAGATAGCTCTCCTCTTTCTATCTTTAGGTGTAGTTAGCCTCTCAGGCTGTCGAGGCGTCTAGGACCAACGTAGGAACGCTCCACGGCTGCCTTTAGTTGTGGTGGTTAGTCAGGGTACTGCAATCCAGTAGATTCCAACCTCTCTGGTGTATTGCCGTTTTTGCCTGCTCTCCTCAGCTACCAAAACATAACAATGCCCCTCTGGGGTATTAAACGCCGTCTTCCATTTATCCCCATGCTTAATGCGAATAAGGTTATACGCCCCCCTGAGGTCAAGCTTGGTAAACCAACTAGCACTTTTTACTCTGGAAAACAGGTCAGAAATCAAGGGTAACGGATATTGATACATCACAGTGATCTTATTCAAGAGACGATAATCAATACACGGCCTCAATGAACCATCCTTTTTGGCCACAAAGAAAAAACCGGCACCCAAGGGTGAAGAGGATGGTCTGATATGACCCTTCTCTAATGATTCCTTGATATAAGATCGTATAGCATCGTGTTCAGGTACAGACAAGTTAAAAAGGCGACCTTTAGGAAATTTACCATCAGGCACTAATTCAATAGCGCAATCGTAGCTCCTGTGAGGGGGCAAAGATGCAGATTTACTTTCACTAAATACATCCAAAAAATCAGTCAAAAAGTCAGGAACATCCTGAGACTTGGGAGAGGCAGAAAAAACAGGAGTGTCGGCATTAACACATTGGCAGCCCCAACTGGTCACAGACACAGATTTCCAATCCAAAACAGGATTATGAGACTGTAACCAAGGGAAACCTAGTACAATAATGTCATGCAGATTACACAGCACCAGAAATTTGCAACTCTCCTGATGATCTGGTTCAACCCTCATTATCACCTGAGTAGAAAACTGGGGTTTATTCTCCGCCAAAGGGGTAGAATCAATGCCCAGTAGGGGAATAGACTTCCGCAGGGGTATCATGGGAAACCCACAACGTTTGGCAAAGTCAAAATCCATCAGGTTAATAGCTGCTCCTGAATCAACAAAAGCCTGAGCACAAAATGTGGACAGGGAGCAAATCAGGGTAACAGTCAACAGAAATTTAGTCTGAACACTACCCAAGACAACTGAGCATGCAAAACGTCTTGCCCGCTTAGGGCAGACTGAAATAGCATGAGAGGCATCACTACAGTAGAAACATAACCCATTGCGCTTTCGAAACTCATGACGCTGAGCCCCAGAAGTCACTCTATCACACTGCATGGGCTCAGAAGCTGGCTCACAAGGCAACACTATCTCACGCATACCTCTGCGCTCACACAAACGTCTGTCAATTTAAATAGCCAATGACATAGAATCATTGAGACCAGAGGGAGAAGGGAATCCCACCATAACATCCTTTACATTCTCTGACAGCCCTGTTGTGAATGGACTTGAAATGAGTTCTGAGCAGAAGCTCCCTCTGGTGGTTACAAACGGTACTGGACTGTCCAGTGAAGATTGTGAGGATTGGGAATCAGGTGTTACTGACTGGTCTTATATAAGGGAGTCACCTTCCCATCAGGGTTGCCGGTGATCAATTGTTCTGGTCTCAATCCTTGATTCCTGTTTTCTTTGTAGCCTGCTGTGTCGTGTCTGCATCTCCTGCTAACAGATAAGACATTTTCTTCTTTTTGCTTTTGTGCTTGATTTTTGCATTTTGTCCTGCACTCCTGTGGGGGCCTTCAGGGTCCCCTCCGGGGGCTTTTGCCCTCTCAGTTTTGTTCAGCCACTGATGTTTGTACATTTGCTTTTTCCAGTTTTTTCAGTGGCTGCTGTTTTGATTTTGTTAAACCAGAGAACTAATTTAGGTGGTAGAGGTCGTGTGATCTCAGGTGTTTTTGAAATTAGTAAAGTTGGTGCTTTTCAGGGTTTTTTGGGATTGCAGTAAGTGCCCTTCCTATCCTTTTCTATTTAGATAGTTTGGGCCCCAACGTTTGCTCATACTATTTTCTGTCTGTGTCAGTATTTCTTCTTGTCTAACCGCCATTACATGTTTGGGGGCTTTCTATGTTCTTTGGGGATCTGCTCCAGGGCAGATAGCTTTCCTCTTTCTATCTTTAGGTATAGTTAGTTTCTCAGGCTGTGACGAGGCGTCTAGGACCAACGTAGGAACGCTCCACGGCTGCCTCTAGTTGTGGTGGTTAGTCAGGGTACTGCAATCTCATAGATTCCAACTGCTCTGGTGTATTGCCTTTTTTACCTGCACTCCTCAGCTACCAAATCATAACAGTATCACCGGCCTAAACTGAAAATTATATGGTACTCACAGAAGGGAAAAATATTGTGAAAGAAAAAAAAAAGGTTGTCAGAGTTGTCAGAGATATTTTTCTGTTTGTTGCATTTTTTTTTTTCCCTCTGTATCTCTGGGTGCTGGGGAGGATTTTTTCTCTCAATGGAGTTTGCACAGTTGTCTGGCCGTGTGGATCAGCTTGCCACTGAGGTTCAGAGTATTGCTACCTATCTTGCTAGGTTGCCTGTTGTGGAACCTAGGATTCCCATGCCAGATTTGTTTTTGGGGGATCGAGCCAAGTTTCTGAATTTCAAAAATAATTGTAAATTGTTTTTTGCCTTAAAATCTAAGTCCTCAGGGAACGCAGCATGTTCAAATTGTCATCTCTCTCCTGCGCTGCGATCCTCAGGATTGGGCTTTTTCCCTGACACCTGGGGATCCTGTTTTGAGTGATGTTGATGCATTTTTTCAGGCCTTGGGGTTATTGTACGATGAGCCTAATGTCACTGATCAAGCTGAAAAAGCCTTGTTGGCATTAAATCAGGGGCTTGATGACGCTGAGTTATACTGTCAGAGATTCCGTAGGTGGGCAGTCCTGACCAAATGGAATGACGACGCTTTGGCAGCCCTTTTCGGAAGGGTCTGTCAGATAATGTAAAGGATGTTATGGTGGGATTCCCTGTCCCCTCTGGTCTCAATGATTCTATGTCATTAGTGATTCAAATTGACAGACGTTTGCGTGAGCGGAGAAGTATGCGTGGAATAGTGTTGCCTTGTGAACCTGCTTCTGAACCCATGCAGTGTGATAGAGTGGTTTCTGGGGCACAGCGTCATGAGTTTCGAAAGCGCAATGGGTTATGTTTCTACTGTGGTGATGCCTCTCATGCTATTTCAGTCTGCCCTAAGCGGGGAAGACGTTTTGCACGCTCAGTTGTCTTGGGTAGTGTTCAGACTAAGATTTTATTAACTGTTACTCTGATATGCTCTCTGTCCTCATTTTCTTCTCAGGCTTTCGTTGATTCGGGAGCAGCTATTAACCTGATGGATTTTGATTTCGCTAAACGTTGTGGGTTTCCCTTGATACCCCTACAGAAGTCTATTCCCCTACTGGGGATCGATTCTACCCCTTTGGCTGAGAATAAACCTCAGTTCTCTACTCAGGTGATAATGAGGGTTGAACCTGATCATCAGGAGAGCTGCAAATTTTTGGTTCTGTATAATCTGCATGACATTATCGTGCTGGGTTTCCCTTGGTTACAGTCTCATAATCCTGTTTTGGATTGGAAATCTGTGTCTGTAACCAGTTGGGGCTGCCAATGTGTTAATACCAACACTCCTGTTTTTTCTGCCTCCCCTCAGGCTCAGGATGTTCCTGACTTTTTGATTGATTTTTCTGATGTGTTTAGCGAAAGTAAATCTGCATCCTTGCCTCCCCATAGGAGCTATGACTGCGCTATTGAATTAGTGCCTGGTAGTAAATTCCCTAAAGGTCACCTTTTTAACTTGTCTGTACCTGAACATGACGCTATGCGGTCTTATATCAAGGAGTCTTTGGAGAAAGGTCATATCAGACCATCCTCTTCACCCTTAGGTGCCGGTTTTTTCTTTGTGGCCAAAAAGGATGGTTCATTAAGGCCGTGTATTGATTATCGTCTTTTGAACAATATTACTGTGAAATATCAATACCCGTTACCCTTGATTTCTGACCTGTTATCCAGGGTGAAAAACGCTACTTGGTTTACCAAGCTTGACCTCAGGGGGGCATATAACCTTATTCGCATTAAGCACGGGGATGAATGGAAGACGGCATTTAACACCCCTGAGGGGCATTTTGAGTACCTTGTGATGCCCTTTGGGCTCACTAATGCTCCTTCTGTCTTCCAGTCCTTCATGAATGACATTTTCAGGGATTTTGTGGATAAATTTCTGATTGTTTATTTGGATGATATCTTGATTTTTTCCAATGACTGGGACTCTCATGTGAAACATGTTCGAACTGTATTCCAGATTTTGAGAGAGAATGCTCTGTATGTGAAGGGATCAAAGTGTCTTTTTGGCGTACAGAGGATCTCATTTTTGGGATTTATTTTGTCCCCATCTGTTATTGAAATGGACCCGGTCAAGGTTCAGGCCATCTGTGATTGGGTCCAACCTACTTCATTAAAGGCTCTTCAAAGATTTTTGGGTTTTGCCAATTTTTATCGTAAATTTATTGGTAATTTCTCGGTTATTGTTAAACCATTAACTGATTTGACCAAAAAGGGTTCTGATGTGGTGAATTGGCCTCCTGAGGCAGTCTCTGCATTTCAGGAACTTAAGCAGAGATTCACTTCTGCTCCTGTTCTACGGCAGCCTGATGTTTCTCTGCCATTTCAGGTGGAGGTTGATGCCTCTGAAATTGGGGCAGGTGCCGTTTTGTCCCAAAGAGATCCAGAGACCTCTAAAAGTAACCCTTGTGCCTTTTTCTCTCGAAAATTTTCTCCTACTGAACGTAATTATGACGTGGGTAATCGGCAGTTATTGGCCATGAAGTGGGCTTTTGAAGAGTGGAGACATTGGCTGGAGGGAGCCAAACATCAGGTGGTGGTCCTTACTGACCATAAGAATCTGGTTTATCTGGAATCTGCCAAGCGACTTAATCCTAGAAAGGCCAGGTGGGCCTTGTTTTTCACACGTTTTAATTTTGTGGTTTCCTTTCTTCCTGGCACTAAGAATGTTAAGGCGGATGCCCTTTCGAGGAGTTTCCTTGCGGACTCTCCTGAGTTGTCTGATCCTTCTGTTATCTTGAAAGAGGGTGCAGTTCTTTCTGCCATCTCGCCCAATTTGAGACTGGCTCTGGAGGGGTGTCAGGAGGATAGGCCGGAGCGCTGCCCTGTTGGGAATTTGTTTGTCCCGGACCACTGGAAAAAGAATGTGATGTCTGAGATTCATTGTTCCGCGTTGGCCGGTCATCCCGGAATTTTTGGTACCAGAGACTTGGTTAGTCGGTCCTTTTGGTGGCCTACCTTGTCTCGTGATGTCAGGGAATTTGTGCAGTCCTGCGGGACTTGCTCTCGCTCCAAGCCTTGCTCTCGCTCTAGTGGTTTGTTGATGCCATTGCCTGTGCCCAAGAGACCATGGACCCATATCTCTATGGATTTAATTTCCGACCTTCCTGTTTCTCAGAGAATGACCGTCATCTGGGTGATTTGTGATAGGTTTTCCAAGATGATACATCTTGTGCCATTACCTAAGTTGCCTTCCTCCTCTGAATTGGTACCTTTGTTCCTTTAGCAGGTGGTTCGTTTACACGGCATTCCTGAGAACATTGTGTCTGACAGAGGAGTCCAGTTTGTTTCCAGATTTTGGAGGACCTTTTGTTCTAAACTTGGTGTTCAATTGTCTTTCTCCTCGGCGTTTCATCCTCAGACCAATGGTCAAACTGAGAGAACAAATCAGACATTGGAGACTTATCTAAGATGCTTTGTGTCTGCTGATCAGGATGACTGGGTCTCTTTTTTGCCTTTGGCTGAGTTTGCTCTTAATAATAGGGCTAGCTCTGCCACTTTGATGTCTCCATTTTTCTGTAATTCTGGGTTTCACCCTCGATTTTCTTCAGGACAGACGGAGGCTTCTGTCTGTCCAGGTGTTGACTCTGTTGTGGAGCGTATGCAACAGATTTGGGACCAGGTAGTTCAGAGGTTGTCCCTCTCTCAGGAGAGGGCCCAGCGGTTTGCTAACCGGCATAGGACTGATGGTCCCCGGTTTAAAGTGGGGGACTTGGTCTGGTTGTCCTCAAAAAATATTCCTATGAGAGTGGCATCTCCTAAATTTAAGCTTAGGTTCATTGGACCTTATAAGATCATGGAGATTCTTAATCCTGTTTCTTTTCGTTTGCTTCTTCCAGGAACATTTAAGATCCATAATGTGTTCCACAAGTCCTTGTTGAAGAGGTTTGTTGAGCCAGTGGTTCCTACTGCTTTGCCTCCTGACCCTGTTCTGGTTGAGGGCAATATGGAGTTTGTGGTTGAGAAAATTTTGAATTCTCGTTTTTCTAGACGGAAACTCCAGTATTTGGTTAAGTGGAGAGGTTATGGTCAGGAAGACAATTCTTGGGTGTTTGCTTCGGACATCCATGCTAGGAGACTCATCCGTGCGTATCATAGAACTCATCCTGACCGACCTGGTTGCTCAAGTGAGGGTTCGGTGACCCCTCCTCAAGGGGGGGTACTGTTGTGAATGGACTTGAAATGAGTTCTGAGCAGAGGCTCCCTCTGGTGGTTACAAACGGTACTGGACTGTCCAGTGAAGATTGTGAGGATTGGGAATCAGGTGTTACTGACTGGTCTTATATAAGGGAGTCACCTTCCCATCAGGGTTGCCGGTGATCAATTGTTCTGGTCTCAATCCTTGATTCCTGTTTCCTTTGTAGCCTGCTGTGTCGTGTCTGCATCTCCTGCTAACAGATAAGACATTTTCTTCTTTTTGCTTTTGTGCTTGATTTTTGCATTTTGTCCTGCACTCCTGTGGGGGCCTTCAGGGTCCCCTCCGGGGCTTTTGCCCTCTCAGTTTTGTTCAGCCACTGATGTTTGTACATTTGCTTTTTCCAGTTTTTTCAGTGGCTGCTGTTTTGATTTTGTTACACCAGAGAACTAATTTAGGTGGTAGAGGTCGTGTGATCTCAGGTGTTTTTTGAAATTAGTAAAGTTGGTGCTTTTCAGGGTTTTTTGGGATTGCAGTAAGTGCCCTTCCTATCCTTTTCTATTTAGATAGTTTGGGCCCCAACGTTTGCTCATACTATTTTCTGTCTGTCAGTATTTCTTCTTGTCTAACCGCCATTACATGTTTGGGGGCTTTCTATGTTCTTTGGGGATCTGCTCCGGGGCAGATAGCTTTCCTCTTTCTATCTTTAGGTATAGTTAGTTTCTCAGGCTGTGACGAGGCGTCTAGGACCAACGTAGGAACGCTCCACGGCTGCCTCTAGTTGTGGTGGTTAGTCAGGGTACTGCAATCTCATAGATTCCAACTGTTCTGGTGTATTGCCTTTTTTACCTGCACTCCTCAGCTACCAAATCATAACACAGCCCCTTCCGAAAAAGGGCTGCCAAAGCATCATCATTCCATTTGGTCAGGACTGCCCACTTTCGGAATTTCTGACAGTACAACTCAGCGTCTTCAAGACCCTGATTTAATGCCAACAAGGTTTTTTCAGCTTGATCAGTGACATTAGGTTCATCGTACAATAACCCCAGAGCCAGAAAAAATGCATCAATATCATTCAAAACAGGATCCCCAGGTGTCAGGGAAAAAGCCCAATCCTGAGGATCGCCGCGCAGGAGAGAGATGACAATTTGAACCTGCTGTGCTGCGTTACCTGAAGACTTAGGCTTTAAGGCAAAAAACAACTTACAGTTATTTTTGAAATTCAGAAATTTAGCCCGATCCCCCAAAAACAAATCTGGCATGGGAATCCTAGGTTCCACAACCGGCAACCTAGCAAGATAGGTAGCAATACTCCGAACCTCAGTGGCAAGCTGATCCACATGGCCAGACAACTGTGCAAACTCCATTGAGAGAAAAAAAAATCCTCCTCAGCACCCAGAGAAAAAGAGGGAAAAAATGCAACAGACAGAAAAAAAAAAAATCTCTGACAACTCTGACAACTTTTTTCTTTCAACACTTTTTTTTCCCTTCTGGGACTACCATATAATTTTCAGCTATGGCCGGTGATACTGTTATGTTTCGGTAGCTGAGGAGGACAGGAACAACAGCAGGGCAGCCGAACACCTGAGATGTTGGTAACTGATGGGTTGCAGATTCCTAAACTAACGACACAACTAGAGGTAGCGTGGAGCGTTCCTACGTTGATCCTAGACGCCTCGTCACAGCCTGAGAGATAGCTACACCTAAAGGCAGAAAGATGAAAGCTATCTGCCCCAGAGCAGATCCCCAAAGAAAATAGGAAGTCCCCAAACATATAATGGAGGTTAGACAAGATGAAAATACAAACATAGGCAGAAAATAGACTGAGCAAACGCTGGGGCCACAAGCTGACTAAATAGGATAGGACAGGAAAGATTACTTTCTGCAACCCAGAAAACCCTACAAAAATCCAACAATTCTGATTACAAAAATACTGAGATCACACGATCTCGCCACCACTAAATCAGATCTCAGTGTGAACAAAAACCAAGCCGCAGCCACTGAAAAAACAGGAAAAAGCAAATGAGCAAATAACAGTGGCTGCAGAAAAACTGTGAGGAGCTCAGGCCCCAGAGGGGACCTGGCTGACCTCCACAAAAGTGCAGAAAACAATGCAAAAAGCAAGCACAAAAAGAAAAGCAAAAAATATCTTATCTGAAAGCAGGAGATGCAGGCAGGACTCCAGCAAACTTCCAAATGAACCAGGAACCACAATTGAGACAAGAACAATTGATCACCGGCAGCCATCATGGGAGGGAACCTCCATTATATCAGACCAGTCCGTGATTCCAGATTGCCACTCCTCGCTGAAAGGTTCAGTACTGTCTGTAACCACCAGGGGGAGCCTCTGCTCAGAAACCATCTCTAGCACATTCATAACAGTAGGATATAAGTGGCCTGAGTTTCCAGCAGCCTTGCCGGTTATCAATTGTTCCTTCTGGTCTTGCTTGAAGCACTGCTAGTTTCCTGCTCTCCTTCAGATAAGTGTTTGCTGTTTTTTTTTTCTCTGTTTGATTTTCTCTGCTGGTTTGCTGCCTGCAGTTGACTGCAGCCTGTCCCCTTTTGGGGGTCTGGCGCTGCAAATGTGCTCCGTTAGTGTCTGCACTTTTGCTTTGCTCTTTTGTTACTTTTTATTTGCTGAATAGCGTTTTGTTACACCAGAGATCTGATTTAGGTGGATGAGATCGTGTGATCTCAGTTTTTTTGGCAATCAGAAGTGTTGGTATTTTTTGTTAGGGTTTTGTTGGATTGCAGTCAGAATTCTTTCCTGTACTTTTCTGTCTAGACAGATTGGGCCACAGCATTTGCTCATTCTATTTTCTGTCTGTGTCCGTGATTTCTTCTTGTCTAACTGCCATTACATGTTTGGGGGCTTCATATTTTCTTTGGGGATCTGCTCTGGGGCAGATAGCTTTCATCTTTCTTCCTTTAGGTGTAGTTATCTCTCAGGCTGTGACGAGGCGTCTAGGATCACCGTAGGAACGCTCCACGGCTACCTCTAGTTGTGTAGTTAGTTCAGGTTACTGCAATCCAATAGGTTCCAGCCTCTCTGGTGTATTACCGCTGTTGCTATTTTTTGCTATTTCTCAGTTACCGAAACATAACAGTATAACCAGCCAAAAAGCTGAAAATTGTATGGTACTCACAGAAGGGGAAAATAGTAATAAGGAAACTCTGTTTGTTGCATTTTTTTCCCCTCTTTTCTCTGGGTGCTGAGGAGGAATTTTTATTTTTTTTTTCTTAATGGAGTTTGCACAGTTGTCTGGCCATGTGGATCAGCTTACCACTGAGGTTCGGAGTATTGCTACCTATCTTGCTAGGTTGCCGGTTGTGGAACCTAGGATCCCCATGCCGATTTGTTTTTGGGGTATCGATCTAAATTTCTGAATTTCAAAAATGACTGTAAGTTGTATTTTTCCTTAAAGCCTAAGTCCTCAGGGAACACGGCACAGCAGGTTCAAATTGTCATCTCCCTGCTGCGCGGCGACCCTCAGGATTGGGCTTTTTCCCTGACACCTGGGGATCCTGTTTTGAATGATATTGATGTATTTTTTCAGGCTCTGGGGTTATTGTACGATGAACCTAATGTCACTGATCAAGCTGTAAAGATCTTGTTGGCATTAATTCAGGGTCTTGAAGACGCTGAGTTGTACTGTCAGAAATTTTGAAAGTGGGCAGTCCTGACCAAATGGAATGATGATGCTTTGGCAGCCCTTTTTCGAAAGGGTCTGTCAGAAAAAGTAAAGGACTTTATGGTGGGATTCCCTGTTCCCTCTGGTCTCAATGATTCTATGTCTTTGGCTATTCAAATTGACAGACGTTTGCGTGAGCGCAGAGGTATGCGTGGGATAGTGTTGCCTTGTGAGCCAGCTCCTGAGCCCATGCTGTGTGATGGAGTAACTTCTGGGGCTCAGCGTCATGAGTTTCGTAAGCGCAATGGGTTATGTTTCTACTGTGGTGACGCTTCCCATGCTATTTCTGTCTGCCCTAAGCGGGGAAGACGTTTTGCATGCTCTGTTGTCTTGGGTAGTGTTCAGACTAAATTTCTGTTGACTGTTACCCTTATTTGCTCCCTGTCCACATTTTGTGCTCAGGCTTTTGTTGATTCAGGAGCAGCTATTAACCTGATGGATTTTGACTTTGCCAAACGTTGTGGGTTTCCCATGATACCCCTGCGGAAGTCTATTCCCCTACTGGGCATTGATTCTACCCCTTTGGCGGAGAATAAACCCCAGTTTTCTACTCAGGTGATAATGAGGGTTGAACCAGATCATCAGGAGAGTTCCAAATTTCTGGTGCTGCATAATCTGCATAACATTATTGTACTAGGTTTCCCTTGGTTACAGTCTCATAATCCTGTTTTGGATTGGAAATCTGTGTCTGTGACCAGTTGGGGCTGCCAATGTGTTAATACGGACACTCCTGTTTTTTCTGCCTCTCCACAGTCTCAGGATGTCCCTGACTTTTTGACTGATTTTTCTGATGTGTTTAGTGAAAGTAAATCTGCATCCTTGCCCCCTCACAGGAGCTATGATTGCACTATTGAATTAGTGCCTGGTGGTAAATTTCCTAAAGGTCGCCTTTTTAATTTATCTGTACCTGAACACGATGCTATGCGATCTTATATCAAGGAGTCATTGGAGAAGGGTCATGTTAGACCATCCTCTTCACCCTTGGGCGCCGGTTTTTTCTTTTTGCCAAAAAGGATGGTTCATTGAGGCCGTGTTTTGATTATCGCCTCCTGAATAAGATCACTGTTAAATATCAGTATCCGTTACCTTTGATTTCTGACCTATTTTCCAGAGTGAAAAGTGCTAGTTGGTTTACCAAGCTTGACCTCAGGGGGGCGTATAACCTTATTTGTATTAAGCACGGGGATGAATGGAAGACGGCGTTTAATACCCCAGAGGGGCATTTTGAGTACCTAGTGATGCCTTTTGAGCTTACTAATGCTCCTCTTTCCAATCCTTCCAATTTCTTCATTGATATGATATTATTTTTTCTCTCATGTGAGACATGTTACCGAAACATAACAGATGACATTGAACAGCTCGCACAGACCATTAGTCTTCGGATAGTACGGGCTGGCCACCAGATGTTGCACCTGTATTTACTTACAAAGGGACTCCATTAGCTGAACTGGGTCCCTCGGTCGGTGAGCATTTCCTGGGGAAATCTCACTCTGGAGAAAATCTCCAGTAAAGCGGTGGCCACCTTGTCGGCCCGAGTGGACGACAAGGCTACCGCTTCCGGGTACCGGGTGGCATAATCCACTACCGTCAGTACGTAGCGTTTGTTGGAGTGGCTGGGAACGGACAGCAGTCCAATGAGATCCACAGCCACCTTCCGGAAAGGCTCGTCAATGATGGACAATAGCACCAGTGGAACTTTGGGGCGCCGCCCTGCCTTCCCCACTCTGACAGGTGTCACATGAACGGCAGTAGGCAGCCACATCGGTCCCCATTTTAGGCCAGTAGAAATGCTGGGCTAGCCTGGCCTTAGTCTTAGCGATCCCTAAGTGTCCAGCCATCGGAACCTCATGTGCGATCTGCAACAAATCTGCCGGGAATGGATAGGGTACCACTAACTATCGGTCCCTAGTCCACGCCTCTGGTGACTCTTGCTGAACCGACACCCGGTACAGCCGTCCCTGCTCCCAGACCACCCGCTCGAGGTCTGAGTCCGTGAAAGGCTGTGCCGCCTGCTCCTTAAGGGCCTTCAGGCTGTCGTCAGCTTCCAACGCTGCCTGAAACTCCTAACTAGACGTGTCCAGAATGCAGGGCCGGCTCCAGGTTTTTATGGGCCCCGGGCGAAAGAGTCTCAGTGGGCCCCCTTAACACAGACCACGATTCATGATGCACAGATACTGCAGAGAAATATGGGTATAGCACAACGCCAAACACTTCTCTTCTTCCATTACATGACTGATATCTATTGTAAATTGTACAATAGCTCAAAAACCGCCAAATCCTCACAGCGCACAGTACAGACTGGAGAGTACAGTCCTCCATACAATATTATGGGCACCACATAGTCTCCCCCTCATCACCCATATAATACCCCATGCAGGATGTCACCCCGCCATCCCCCATATAATGCTCCATATAGAATACTGGACCCAATATAATGCTCCATACAGGATACTGGTCCCCATATAAAGCTCCATACAAAATATGGAGCTCTCCTCTGAGCTGTGCTGCGTTCTGCACGGTTACGGCTCAGGAAAGGGTGCCGTGGAAAGACTCCCATCATCATCATTGCCTGCTGTGGTGTAGTGACCCCTGATGCAGCTAGGGGGCACTGTGTATGCTCCTCGGGATATGCATGGAGGCATGTGATGGATGGACGGTATATATCGCAGAGGTGGGTGGCCCTGTGATGGAAGCCTGGGCATGTTTTGCTCAGCAGATCTACTGCTGAGAGTTGTGCTATACATTGGGAGGCTTCCAGGTGACTTGGAGAGCTGGGTGGGTCCAGTCACCTACAAACCCACCCAAGGGGTATGTGTCTGAATACCCAAGATAAAACCTGTATGTGGTTGTGTGTATCTAAAGGACCTGTGGTGAGGTCATGTCCATGTGACCTAACCATGTGATCCTGATTCCTGACCTCACCTGTGGGTGGGGTTACGGCTATGTAATAGAAGTGAGTTTGGCACCTGAGAGAGTGTTGTGGGAGTCTGCCAGTGTGGACAGACTTCCCTGTGTCCAGGCGGGACATTACAGAGAGGTCTCTGTGTCTGAGGAGTGAGGCTCCAGGCAGGAGCTGAAGTACTGGAGAATTGTACTGTACGTTACTGTGAGGTTTATGAAGTAATAAACCTGGTGAACTTTTGGATAAGAAAAGTGTCTCCTAATTGCCTCTGAAGCTGCTGAGCGAGTTGAAACCTTACACTGCCCATTATCATCATCATTGCCTGTCCATTATCATCATCACCTCCCCATCATCATCATCGCCTGCCCATCATCCTCAATGCCTGCCCATTATCATCATTGCCTGCCCATTATCATCATCGCCTCCCCATCATCATCATTGCCTCCCCATCATCATCATCGCCTCCTCATCATCATCAGTGCCTGTCCATAATCATCATTGCCTCCCCATCAATATCATTGCCTGCCCATCATCATCACTGCCTGACCATCATCATCAATGCCTGCCATAATCATCATTGCCTCCCCATCATAATCACTGCCTGCCCATCATCATCACTGCCTGCCCATCATCATCACTGCCTGCCCATAATCATCATTGCCTCCCCATCAATATCATTGCCTGCCCATCATCATCACTGCCTGCCCATCATCATCAATGCCTGCCATAATCATCATTGCCTCCCCATCATAATCACTGCCTGCCCATCATCATCACTGCCTGCCCATCATCATCACTGCCTGCCCATAATCATCATTGCCTCCCCATCAATATCATTGCCTCCCCATCATCATCACCGCCTGCCCATCATCATCACTGCCTGCCCATCATCATCAATGCCTGCCCATAATCATCATTGCCTCCCCATCATCATCACTGCCTGCCCATCATCATCACTGCCTGCCCATCATCATCAATGCCTGCCCATCATCATCAATGCCTGCCCATAATCATCATTCCTCCCCATCAATATCACTGCCTGCCCATCATCATCAATGCCTGCCCATCATCATCAATCATCATTGGCTCCCCATCATCATCATCACTGCCCTCCCCCCACCACCATCACACATACAGCAGACACACACACAAAGCACCGCACTACATACACACACACTGATACACACAGAGACACATACACAGACACATACACAAACATCTCACCTGTCCGGCATCCGCGCGCTCACTGCCACAGCCGGCCGCTGAATGATGACGTCATTCAGCGGCGCTGCTGTGAGAGGAAGCGCCAGCGTCCTGCAGGCGCCCCCTGGAGCCCGGAGCTGCGGCAGCGGAGGCACGGGGAGAGGTGAGTATTGCGCCGGCTGCTGCCGGGGCCCTGAGCGAGCGGGGGGGGCCCAGTGGCGGCGCTGACACCGCTAACGGGCGCCAGACGGTGAGTGGGCCCCCCCGCCTGCTTAGGGCCCCGGCACTTGCCCGGGTGTGCCGGGTGCTGACGCCGGCCTGCCAGAATGGACAAAACTGCCACGTCTTCTGTCAGTTCCCCGGGACCCGTCTCCAGGCCTCCCTCCGGCGCAGCGGCAACTTGGTCGGAAGGGGGAAGGCCGTCGGATCTCCATGAGGCTCCTTGGGCTCCAGCACTCCCACTCCTGGTAACAGCAGCCACGAACGCTGTAACCCTGGGTAGTGCGTGCCTCCTCTCGACTTCCACACAAGTCGCCGAGTCAGTTGGACCAACCTGGTCTCCTGTCATCCCAGGTGTGGGGACCTCCTGCCCTGGGGCCTTACCTGGAAGCTCCACCTCTCCTATGACAGCCCCAACCCCATTGGCACGTTCCCCTTCCTGCAGCTGCGCAGAATCCAGCAGTTTGGACTCATCTAAGGGCCCTACAATCCCTGCGGCAGCCCCTCCCACTAACTCTGGTTCTTGCCTTGCAGTTACCTGCCCCCACCTCTCCCTCTAGAGCACACTGTCTCATCACACCTGGGGGCATTCTCACACCTTCCTGTGTCTTCTGGTTCTGTCTCATCTGCGCGCTGCATGTGTCCTGTCAGCACAGGAGTGACTCTCAGCTCCCACCTCCCCCCTTGCCGCAGAGGGAACAGGCAACACACTTACATTATTAGCAGTAGAAGAAAGAAAAGAGGAAAAATAGTCTAATGGTCATAAATACAAACTTTATTAAATATATGAGCAAGGTATCTGGCAAAATAGGGGTAATACATCCCTCAATACACACAATCAAAAACTGGGCCGGAAAATGACCGTGTAGCATCAACAAAATACATTCTGCACAATAGGCAAAGTATAAGCCATGTATGTCAAACAACAATTGCCACAGTGCATATAGCAAGGAAAGTAATGACAAGGATATATGAACATAGTGCGTCTATAGAACAATGGATCAAATCATGGTCAGTGCCTATGAGTCTATATACCGCACAGCATAGAAACAATACATATAAGTGGCAAAAGGTGGCATAGATATTTACCGGTAGATGCGGTGGTCACAGTCACCCAGCCCACCCGACGCGCGTTTCGGAGCGGAAAAGACGCTCCTTCCTCAGGGGGCATATGCGGCATATGCCCCCTGAGGAAGGAGCGTCTTTTCCGCTCCGAAACGCGCGTCGGGGTGGGCTGGGTGACTGTGACCACCGCATCTACCGGTAAATATCTATGCCACCTTTTGCCACTTATATGTATTGTTTCTATGCTGTGCGGTATATAGACTCATAGGCACTGACCATGATTTGATCCATTGTTCTATAGACGCACTATGTTCATATATCCTTGTCATTACTTTCCTTGCTATATGCACTGTGGCAATTGTTGTTTGACATACATGGCTTATACTTTGCCTATTGTGCAGAATGTATTTTGTTGATGCTACACGGTCATTTTCCGGCCCAGTTTTTGATTGTGTGTATTGAGGGATGTATTACCCCTATTTTGCCAGATACCTTGCTCATATATTTAATAAAGTTTGTATTTATGACCATTAGACTATTTTTCCTCTTTTCTTTCTTCGCTTGTCCTTAATAGTAGTTGGTCTTATATCGTCCATTTTTTTTGGCATTATATAATATTGCTATGTGATCCTATAAGGATCACTTTTTTTACTCTATCCATCTATGTATGTTGCCAATATCGCTGTTTATATCTTATATTATTAGCAGTAGACAAATCAAGACACAGTGGGGGACCGAAACTCGGGGTCTCAGTAGCCACATACTGTGACACTAGCCTGTTATGATTTGGCAGCCAAGGAGGACAGTAGCAAAAATAGCCAAGGCAGTCAGACACCCAGAGAGGTTGGTAACTAATGGATTGCAGACCCCTAAACTAACAATATTAATGATATAATTGGTGCACCACAAATAAAAAAATACGTATCAATATGACTGATATAATAACAGGGGGGTGCTGCAATGCACTACAAAATGCTGAACCAGAAAAAAAAAAAAGAGAAAAAAGAAATAGTGCAAAAAATTGCGCACACCCCAATAATGAAATAATGAAGAATGTACAAAAATATAAATTTTATTGAGACAAAAGACCAGAGTACAAACAATTATAAAACATAATTAAAATACAGACAAAAACACCCCTGAGTCCATAAATGTGTGGGACCAATCTAAAGTATCCCCCTAATGCAGACGGAATATATGGTGCGCAACAATAATCATAATACAAATATCAGTGTAATAAACTGGAGCCGAAAGCAATCACAACACAGCAAACAATGCAATTATAATAACATAGACAGCATGGTATATAATAAACCTAAGCGGCCGTATGGATGAAATAATGTCATCCAAATGAGATTATATATGCACAGCGCTGTGTAAGCTGGAGTGAAAAGATGAAGCAGAACATCACAAATATGATGACAAATGAGAAAAGACACAGTATGGGCAAGGTGTTTAATAACATCCAAAATTGCCCATATAGTGTGAACTGCCTCAATAGAGGCCAAGCAGCATCAAGAAAAAGGTAACGTTACCAATAGCTCCAAGAAGCACCAGGAATGGTAAAAGGATCACGCAAGGGAAGGGTCCCGGGACCAGGGGTGAAAGAGCCCCATGCGTATCGCTGCACCCGCAGCTTCGTCAGGGGAAGAGTGAGCAGTGTACTAACTGCGGTCTTTAAATAGTTTGTTAATGGACGCACAATGAGTCCCATGACAGGAAATGTCCTGCTGTGAGGACCAGGAAGTCATAGCCAGTTCAGAAAGGTCAAAGATGGCGTCAGAGATCACATGACGCCTGTGTGAAGCCACGCCCCCAATGACAATACATGCGCCTGCGCAAAAAACAGCGGAAATGTCAATAGACAATGTATAGAAATATGCAAATGTCTAATAGCAATGACAGGACTAAAATAATAACAACCGATATCGTTTAGTGACCAATAGGAATGTGTATCCACGGACACACATAAGCATCAGAGATAAATGATTGCACAGAGGACACAATATATACAAAGCAAGGCGACTGGAGTATATATCGGCAAATCAAGATGGAAAACATAATAAACGGCGACTAGTATCGTTTAAAGACCCGTAGAACTATACATCCACCAGTGTATCGAAATCAGTGGACACAATGTGAAATTACACACAAAATGAAAGAACTGGATATATGAATCAACAAATTAATGTTTTATATAGGATAGTAGGCAAAATGAGCAATCAATGTAATGATGTCTGAAAATAAAATCGCACGATGTAATAATCAATAAAGTATGTAATACATTGAGTTCAAAGGTCCATATCCTCAAGTCTAACCAAATCTGGACAAAATAAAATTATATGCCGATAAGGAAAGGAAAAAGGGGGGGGGGGAAGGGAGGGTTGGGATAATATCAAGAGAGACGACCCAGGGGCAACCACATCACATGATCCAAAACATTGTCCAACACTCAGCAGAATATCATCCAAGAAAGCCAGTAAAGAGTAGATCTTCGTTGAGGCCCAACGGGGAGATGCTTCGTAAGTTATAAATCCAGCGTGATTCTGCTTGAAGCAGTCGTTGTCGAAGATTCTCACCCCTTCCATTTCCAGTGATTTTCTGCAAACCAAAAAAACGAGTGTTATGGGTATTTGTTGTGAATGGGTTTGAGATGAGTTCTGAGCAGAGACTCCCTCTGGTGGTTACAAGCGGTGCTGGTCTGTTCAGTGAAGATTGTGAGGAGTGGGAATCAGGTGTTACTGACTGGTCTTATATAAGGGAGTCACCTTCCCATCAGGGTTGCCGGTGATCAATTGTTCTGGTCTGAATCCTTTATTCCAGTTTCCCTTGTAGCCTGCTTTGTCGTGTCTGCATCTCCTGCTAACAGATAAGACATTTTCTTCTTTTGTGTTTGTGCTATATTTTTGCATTTTGTCTTGCACTTCTGTGGGGGCCTTCAGGGTCCCCTCCGGGGGCTTCTGCCCTCTCAGTTTTGTTCAGCCACTGATGTTTGTACTTTTGCTTTTTCCAGTTTTTTCAGTGGCTGCTGTTTTGATTTTGTTACACCAGAGAACTAATTTAGGTGGTAGAGGTCGTGTGATCTCAGGTATTTTTGAAATTAGTAGAGTTGGCGCTTTTCAGGGTTTTCTGGGATTGCAGTAAGTACCCTTCCTATCCTTTTCTATTTAGTTAGTTTGGGCCCCAGCGTTTGCTCATACTATTTTCTTTCTTTCTTTACATGTTTGGGGGCTTTCTAGTGTCTTTGGGGTTCTGCTCCGGGGCAGATAGCTTTCCTATATCTATCTTTAGGTGTAGTTAGTTTCTCAGGCTGTGACGAGGCGTCTAGGACCAACGTAGGAACGCTCCACGGCTGCCTCTAGTTGTGGTGGTTAGTCAGGGTACTGCAATCTCATAGATTCCAACTGCTCTGGTGTATTTCCTTTTTTACCTGCACTCCTCAGCTACCGAAACATAACAGGTATTACCACCATGTTGGCTTAAGAAATGGGATGCCACCGGGGTGAGCATACGACCCTTTTTCTCATCTGATGCTGCTAAATGTATGGTTGACAGGTGCTTCTGAGCTCTTTTTCTCAATTCTTGAGACGTTTGGCCAACATAGATTTTATGGCATGGGCAAATAATTGCATAAACAACATTTTTGGTCTTGCATTTAATATATGATTTTAAAGAATGTAGTTTGTTATCCAGAGGGTTGACAAAAACATTTTTGGTGCTAGGCATGAAGGAGCAAACGTTACATTCCCCACATGGGAAGGACCCATGGAGACGTATGCCTCTATTTAATCTAATGGTTGGACGGACAAAATGACTATTAGTCAGAATGTCCCGGAAATTGGGTGCTCTACTTGCTGTAATCATAGGTTGTGAGCCGATAAAGGAGGACGTTTGTGAATCCGTGAGCAAGATATCCCAATGTCTGTTAAGGATCCCCCTTAATTGGTCCCAACCATTGTTGAAGGTGGTAATAAACCTAACTTGGGAGTCACGTCGGCTCACAACCTATGATTACAGCAAGGAGAGCACCCAATTTCCGGGACATTCTGACTAATAGTAATTTTGTCCGTCCAACCATTAGATTAAATAGAGGCATACGTCTCCATGGGTCCTTCCCATGTGGGGAGTGTAACGTTTGCTCCTTCATGCCTAGCACCAAAAATGTTTTTGTCAACCCTCTGGATAACAAATCACATTCTTTAAAATCATATATTAATTGCAAGACCAAAAATGTTGTTTATGCAATTATTTGCCCATGCCATAAAATCTATATTGGCCAAACGTCTCAAGAATTGAGAAAAAGAACTCAGAAGCACCTGTCAACCATACATTTAGCAGCATCAGATGAGAAAAAGGGTCGTATGCTCACCCCGGTGGCATCCCATTTCTTAAGCCAACATGGTGGTAATACCCATAACACTCGTTTTTTTGGTTTGCAGAAAATCACTGGAAATGGAAGGGGTGAGAACAGTGGCGTAGCAACTGTTCGTGGCGCCCGGGGCGGCAAATTTTAGGCCACACCCCTAGCCACACCCATTTCACTGGTCACACCCATATCCACGCCCTGACCACACCCACTTAGCACTGCTGATCACACTGTTTCATAAACAATAATTATTTATTACTTAGTCATGTACCCACGAGCTGCTCTCCCTAATGCTCTCAATGTACAGTGAAAAACTGAGAGAAGCAGGAGGAGAAGCTCGATGTCACAGGACCATAAGTATAAAAATCGCATATGAGTAAAGTGTCCGTGTGATGACTACTGGAACCTGCAGAGCTGAATCCTGACATTGCAGCTTCTGAATTCTCACAACGAATGCACTGCACACTTTTAGGATTCTTCATTACCGGTGGCGAGAGTACACGGTCATGTCAGCATAAGCATGTGATTTATACACTTCTGGCCACATTCTGACTAGACGTGCCCGGCCTCGCTCCGTTCATTTTCATTGAGTGAGGCCACATGTCTAGTCAGCATGTGACCGCTTGTATGTAAATCACCGGCACGAGAGAATCCTAACAGCGTGCAGTGCGCACTGTGAGAATTCAGAAATTGACTAATTCTCATGTTTTTATTTATGTTAGGAGCATTAAAGGGGTTGTCCAGGTTTGTGCTGAGTCTGCAGTCATTCTATGTGACACAGACCTGGAGAACCCCTTTAATGCTCCTAACAAATAAAGACATGAGAATTAGTCAATTTCACAAATAATATTTACATCCAGGTACCTTATAGATGACGCTGTCTCTGGAGTCGTTCTCCTTTTCTTCATCTTGTCCAGATCCCATGATGAGTTTTCTCATCCACAGCCGTCTCTGCAGACTTCCATCTTCTCCGCTCTTCTGCATCAACTCTCCACACGATGCCCTTAAAGACAGAAGAGTCATTATAATGCACCTAAATAAAAATATCTGCAATATACTGTCGCCTCACACTATTCTCCTCCCTCCTCACACTGTCTCCTCTCTCCTCTAAAATAACCCCCCATCGCCACTCCAAATCCCCCCCACACATAATGTATCCCCCATCCCCACTCCAAACCCCCCACACATAAAAGAACCCCCATCCCCACTCCAAATCCCCCCACACATAAAAGAACCCACATCCCCACTCTAAATCCCCCCCACACATAATGTATCCCCCATCCCCACTCCAAACCCCCCCACACATAAAAGAACCCCCATCCCCACTCCAAATCCCCCCACACATAAAATAACCCCCCATCGCCACTCCAAATCCCCCCCACAATAATGTATCCCCCATCCCCACTCCAAACCCCCCCACACATAAAAGAACCCCCATCCCCACTCCAAATCCCCCCACACATAAAATAACCCCCCATCGCCACTCCAAATCCCCCCACACATAAAAGAACCCCCATCCCCACTCCAAATCCCCCCCACACATAATGTATCCCCCCATCCCCACTCCAAATCCCCCACACATAAAAGAACCCCCATCCTCACTCGAAACCCCCCCCCATACACACACACTCACACAGTATGTCCCCCATTTATCTTCTGTGGTATCTTCAGCTCCATAATGGAGCACACTCACCACAAATGTTCACCCTTCTGGGCGCCGACGACGAGTGACGTCAGCAGCGTGATCACATGACCTGATCACGCTGCAGACGTCGCTCTGACCCGGCGGTCAGAGCTTCAATTGTACTGGATGTGAGAGAGATGTGAGTACTTCCGATCTCCTCCGTGCCGCCCCCACACATGTGCCGCCTGGGGCGGACCGCCCCCCCCGCCCCCCCCACGCTACGCCACTGGGTGAGAATCTTCGACAACGACTGCTTCAAGCAGAATCACGCTGGATTTATAACTTACGAAGTATCTCCCCGTTGGACCTCAACGAAGATCTACTCTTTACTGGCTTTCTTGGATGATATCCTGCTGAGTGTTGGACAATGTTTTGGATCATGTGATGTGGTTGCCCCTGGGTCGTCTCTCTTGATATTATCCCAACCCTCCCTTTCCCCCCTCCTTTTTTTTTTTCCCTTTCCTTATCGGCATATAATTTTATTTTGTCCAGATTTGGTTAGACTTGAGGATATGGACCTTTGAACTCAATGTATTTCATACTTGATCGATTATTATATCGTGCGATCTTATTTTCAGACATCATTACATTGATTGCTCATTTTGCCTACTATTCTATATAAAATATTAATTCGCTGATTCATATATCCAGTTCTTTCATTTTGTGTGTAATTACACATTGTGTCCACTGATTTCGATACACTGGTGGTTATATAGTTCTACGGGTCTTTAAACGATACTAGTCGCCGTTTATTATGTTTTCCATCTTGATTTGCCGATATATACTCCAGTCGCCTTGCTTTGTATATATTGTGTCCTCTGTGCAATCATTTATCTCTGATGCTTATGTGTGTCCGTGGATACACATTCCTATTGGTCACTAAACGATATCGGTTGTTATTATTTTAGTCCTGTCATTGCTATTAGACATTTGCATATTTCTATACATTGTCTATTGACATTTCCGCTGTTTTTTGCGCAGGCGCATGTATTGTCATTGGGGGCGTGGCTTCACACAGGCGTCATGTGATCTCTGACGCCATCTTTGACCTTTCTGAACTGGCTATGACTTCCGGGTCCTCACAGCAGGACATTTCCTGTCATGGGACTCATTGTGCGTCCATTAACAAACTATTTAAAGACCGCAGTTAGTACACTGCTCACTCTTCCCCTGACGAAGCTGCGGGTGCAGCGATACGCGTGGGGCTCTTTCACCCCTGGTCCTGGGACCCTTCCCCTTGCGTGATCCTTTTACCATTCCTGGTGCTTCTTGGAGCTATTGGTAACGTTACCTTTTTCTTGATGCTGCTTGGCCTCTATTGAGGCAGTTCACACTATATGGGCAATTTTGGGTGTTATTAAACACCTTGCCCATACTGTGTCTTTTCTCATTTGTCATCATATTTGTGATGTTCTGCTTCATCTTTTCACTCCAGCTTACACAGCGCTGTGCATATATAATCTCATTTGGATGACATTATTTCATCCATACGGCCGCTTAGGTTTATTATATACCATGCTGTCTATGTTATTATAATTTCATTGTTTGCTGTGTTGTGATTGCTTTCGGCTCCAGTTTATTACACTGATATTTGTATTATGATTATTGTTGCGCACCATATATTCCATCTGCATTAGGGGGATACTTTAGATTGGTCCCACACATTTATGGACTCAGGGGTGTTTTTGTCTGTATTTTAATTATGTTTTATAATTGTTTGTACTCTGGTCTTTTGTCTCAATAAAATTTATATTTTTGTACATTCTTCATTATTTCATTATTGGGGTGTGCGCAATTTTTTGCACTATTTCTTTTTTCTCTTTTTTTTTTCTGACCCCTAAACTAACCGCACAACTAGAAGCAGCCGTGTGACATACCTACGATGATCTAGACACCTCGACACAGCCGGAGAGTTAGCTAAGCCTAAAGATAGAAAGAGTAAAGTTAACTGCCCCTGAGTAGCACCCAAAGGAATAGGTAGTCCCCACACATATATTGGCTGTGAGACAAGATGAAATACAAACGCAGGCAGAAAACAGTAAGCAAATGCTGGGGCCCAAAACTAGCTAGATAGGACAGGACAGGAAAGAATACTGTCTGCAATCCAGCAAAACTCTAAGAAAAATTCCAACACTTTTGATTCCAAAAATACTGAGATCACACGATCTCTCCCACGCTAGATCAGAACTCTGGTTTGAACAGGTAGCTACCCTGCAGCCACTGAAATAACTGGGACTGAACAAATAAACCGAGATAAAAGAGAAACAGAGACCAGCGCAGGCCCCAGCAGGGGGACCCGGCTGACCTCATTCAGAAGGGCAGAAAAACAAAAGAAAACAAAACCACAGAAACAAGCAGAAAATAACTTATCTGAAAGTTGCAGGAGACAGCAGAAAGCAAACTGACTTCCAAACTGGACCAGGAAGAAACTAATCACCGGCGAGGATCATGGGAAGGTTACTCCCTTTTATCTCCCCAGTCATCACTCCCAGATTGCCAATCGTCCGCAGCTGAATCCTCAGCTGAAGGGCCTCTGTCAGTCAAGGCAGCTTCATAACCATCAGCAGCCACCAGAGGGAGCCCCAACTCAGAATCCAGAGCGTTCACAACACTAGCCGCCCCAAATCTATGCCAAGTAAAATACTCGCGGGAATATTCGCCGACACTCCCACCTCCCTCATTCCCCTCCTGTAATGATACCCCATTTTGGCCCACATTCAAAGCTCCTTTCCTGAACCTTCCCCACACAAAGAGCTCTGCTACAGACATTAGGTTTTGCGGACTCATGCTGCGGGCTTCGACCCCCCCCTTCTCCTCTCCCTTCAGCTACACATACACTCTGTGTAACCTGATACCAGGTGACTAGCCCCCACTGAGAAGCCCCTAGCTGGCTGAAAGCAGTTTAGAAACCACGCGTTCTATTGTCCTTGTAGAAACTTAATATGGATTACATATCTCGGCACCTGTTTATGTTATGAGTATGAAATTTTCATATCTGCCTGTTCATCGGTGAAGTCAATAACCAGTGAATTTTCTAAGCGCTGGCACCAGCAGAATCCGAAAAACAGATTCCTGCTTAGCCGATCCACGCAGGTACTCCGCGTTTAGACTTAAATGCACGCCAACGTCATGCGGAGTGAAATGGTACACTGTGCATCACTGTAAGAGACTCCATCTCTGAGTTATGATAATTATAAGTTTTGTTAGCAAATCTGTAACTCTGAGCAAAGGGGAGGGTGGTGGTAACTCAGTCCCTTTAGTGATGTCACGACCAGAGGAGTATAAGACAGGGCCAGGTGTTAGGGGTCGAGTTCCCACTTCTGCACAGGGGGAATCTCGAGCTATTCCCGCTGCGGTCCCCCATCCATCTCCGGCCGCAGTGAAGCCTGCTCAGCGGAGACGTCGGTCCCAGCGTCTCGCTCAGTCTGGTACTGTGCAAAGGCTTTCTGCTGCCTCTCCAGGCTCCACTATTGTAGCCAGTTATGGTTTGCGGCGCGCAGACAGCTTTGAGACTAAGTCCTGCATTTCCCCTTCTGAGCATGCCCAGGGCAAGGTCTTCCATTGGAGACCAAGGGTCACATGCTCAGGTACTGCAGCAACTCCTATTGGTCCGCCAGGAAGGTCCTGAAACTGCTTGTGTTCTGGAAAGTTTCTCATTGGTCCTTTTCTGGAAGGTCTTGTAGTTGCTGCTATAAAAGGGTTGCATGGCCGCACGGCCATGCGCTAGTATCAATTGTCAAAAGACAAAAAAAACCTGACTGGCACATCCAGACTAATGTGAACTAGGTGCAAACCAAGGGGAGCTACCACCATGTAAAAACATACGAAAAAAAGGCTGCACTCAAGCATACTGAAGCATGACAACATAGAATACATGAAATTTTGAATAGCAATATAGCTTTGGAGTATAAGGAAAAATTTGGGACACTTAGTATAAACATTTGGCCAAACATTTTAAAGCCCACCAACCACCATCAAGGTGGTCTCAATTCTGGTGAGTCCCTGACCTCATGTGAACATACCTCTATTAGGCTGATATCTGAATATCTTTACCCATAAATGCAGGCATTACTGACAGAGGTGCATATTCACCCCCTGGGGGGGGACACCATCTCAGGCCGCCCGAGGGTCATCTCAGTGCCAGTGTCCCACAGTCCCATAGAAGCGAAGTGGTTTACGGTGATGGGCTGGTAATTGTCACGGGACCTCTCACCACCCCCACCCACACACATGATAGGGGACAATTTTGGGGATGAGGACGGGGTGTTATGATTTGGTAGCTGAGGAGAGCAGGCAAAAAAGGCAATACACCAGAGAGGTTGGAATCTACTGGATTGCAGTACCCTGACTAACCACCACAACTAAAGGCAGCCGTGGAGCGTACCTACGTTGGTCCTAGACGCCTCGTCACAGCCTGAGAAGCTAACTACACCTAAAGATAGAAAGAGGAAAACTATCTGCCCCGGAGCAGATCCCCAAAGAACATAGGAAGCCCCCAAACATGTAATGGCGGTTAGACAAGAGGAAATACAGACACAGACAGAGAATAGTATGAGCAAACGTTGGGGCCCAATCTTCCTAGAAAGAAAAGGATAGGAAGGACACTTACTGCAATCCAAAAAACCCTAAAAAAAATACCAACTCACTAATTGCAAAAACACCTGAGATCACACGACCTCTACCACCTAAATTAGTTCTCTGGTGTAACAAAACTAAGCAGCAGACACTGAAAAAACTGGAAAAGGCAAATGAACAAATAACAGTGGCTCAGATAAACTGCGAGGAGCACAAGCCCCCAGAGGGGACCCGGCTGACCTCCACAGAAATGCAGAACAAAATGCAAAAAGCAAGCACAAAAATAAAAGCAGAAAATATCTTATCTGTTAGCAGAAGATGCAGGCAAGACTCAGCAAACTTCCAAGTGAACCAGGAACCAAAGTTGAGACAAGAACAATTGATCACCGGCAACCCTGATGGGAGGGAACCTCCCTTATATAAGACCAGTCTGTAACACCTGATTGCCAATCTTCACAATCTTCATTAAATAGTTCAGTACTGTTAGTAACCACCAGAGGGAGCTTCTGCTCAGAATTCATTTCTAACACATTCACAACAACAGGGTCTTGTGGCGCTGGGGACGCGTGGCCCTGAAGCGTCTGGGTTGGTTGCAGAAGTGACACCTCCTGGGTTCTACCCCTGGCCTGGAGAGGGAAAAAGAGGGGGGCGCCCCTTCCATTCTTGGGGCTGGAGAAACGGGCAGGATGAGTCTCGCCCCCTCTCCAGGTGCTGTGGGTGGCCTGCCTGCCCGATTAATGGCATAGTCATCTGCCAGGGCGACTATACCAGCAGCTCCTTTTGGTTTCCGGTCACAGAGGTATTGCTGAAGATCCCCTGGGCAGTTCCACAAGAATTGTTCCATGACAAACACCTCTTGGTCCAGTGCTCTGCAGCTCTCATAAGGGCCCGCATGTGGTTGGCCCACGTGTCTTTGGGGCCTTTTTGCAGGCTCCAGAACTTCTTGCGATAAGACTCCGGGTTAGGTTGAACTGCTGGATCAGTGCCTGTTTAATGCTCTCATAGTCCTGTTTCTTGCCGGCAGGTAAGTCTCCCAAATTTCCAGAGACTTAACCCTCAAACGGGGGGTCAGGTACTTGGCCCACTGATCCGAGGCCAGATGGTGCTGTCGGCAGGTCCGCTCAAAGGCCCGCAGAAAGGAGTCCAGGTCTCCATCCTTCTCCAGCAATGGGAAGTCCTCGGCTAGGACTTTGGCTGTCCTGGGTTCGAGAGGTGCTGTAGTGGGCCGTATGAGACCCTGTCGAGCCAACTCCAGCTGATGCTGTTGCTCTGCAGCCTCACGGCATTCCACCGCCTCACGCTCTGCTTGTGCCGCCTCTCTATCTGCTTGTGCCGCCTTTCGATCTGCCTGGCGCTCTGCCACCTCCCGCTTTGCTTGGCGTTCTGCCACCTCCCGCTCTGCCTGGCATTCTGCTGCTTTCAGGAGGGCTACGTAGGCTTCCTCGCGCCCCACTTCGAGGCTCGTCAGGGCAGTTTGAAAGAGGGCCTCCGATCTGAGCTGTCCAGGGAGAAGGGCAGTAGGAAGGCGTTCTCCTGCAGGGTAGAGCACTGGTGGCGAGATGCTTGGGGAGGCCGGGAGGCACCCCACCTGGTTCACCCCTTCTTTGGAACCAGTACAGTCATTCTCCGCATTACGGGCTAGTTCCGCGGCCATCATTTTTGTCCGGCTTCAAGTGCTTGCAGCCAGTCTTTTCAGCCCTCGATCTCAGACACAGCGGCAACCCGAGCACCCACACCTCTACAGTACTTGCACTCGGACTGTCTAGTGCTGAGCTGATCTTAAGACCCCAGCAGCAAAAGCTACTGCTGGTAGTCCTTAGTATCTGGGAGTAGGGATCCCACGCACACTACTATCTCGATCCCACCGCGTTGCCACCAATCTGTGAGGGATCTCACAGGGGAAGGGAGGGGGGTCGACTTTGCTCACCTTGTGGGAGGGGAGAGAAGGACATAGCAGGGGTCGGCTCTCGGGCGCCACCACTTGCTCCAGGTCAGTCAGGGAACTGCACCGAGGGCAAATAGTCGCCGGAAAGGCTTCCCTTGTAGGTACAAGTTAGTGAGGTGCTCCCAGTGAGGGAGATATATATCACCAGTCCAGGCTCGGGATATATATATAAACCTTCCTGCCGTCACTGCCAGAGTTCCTCACTAAAACAATACGGTATTCTGCCACCAGTTCCTCATTTGAAATAAGCCCCGTCCGACAACAGGCTTATATCGGGTCAAAAACCAACCCGGTAGCGTATCATAACCAATCGAGTGTGCGGACATGGGAGTTCGTGGATCGAGTTAAAAGAGCAGCCCAAGATTAATTTTATATTTAATCGCCTAAAAGGTACACTAGAAATATACAAGCATATATTTGCAGAACAATATACAAGTATGCAGTCAGGGGTGTAGTACAAAGGATAGGGTATAGATAGGTTGCAATTACCGTGTTATGTAGCCTGTGACCACAGGGAGGCGCTGATGGATCACAGGTCCAAATCTTAGTTACAGGCTTTCCTAGCTCCATCTGATAATGGGTCCTCCGGCCAAAGAAAAACTGAGCTCCAAGTGAACAGCTGGCACTTATCTCCTTGGCTGCTCCTCCCACGCTCTGCGCCCACCCCTGGGCTTGTGCAGCCTCTCTTCTACCATCTCGAAGAGTATGATTTTCAGCCCAGAACCGTGAACGGCCCTCAACTTTCCGCCCGAAGCAGTGAATGGAATGGCAGCGGTGCCACTGGATTCCGCTGGATTTTATCTGCGCATAGAGACTAAATATGCCTACTGTATGTAATTCCTATTAGCTATGCTTTATAACTCCATAATCCAGAGTGCTACAGGTTGTTATCGGGCACAGGCATATGGGGGAAAGAACGCCGATTCGGATTATGTTGTCGGCTAGTCTCAGAGATATTGCATTCTGTTATTATAGATCATTTTCCAGATTCAATACCTCAGAGTCTGCTGTGCCTTATAGTGCCACGCTGTCTCCATGTGTGTCATTCAGACAAATGGGCCAGCTGGCTTGCAGCTGCAGAAGTTTTCACACCATTGTGTTATGAGTTTCAAAGGATCTGTTCTTGTTTTTTTATTTAAAGATAAACACTGCATGGCTTTTTATGGCCTTGGGGAATGCAAGGGTGGGGGCACATTTCAGGAGTGGAAGGAGTTGTCCTGAACTTAAAATCCAAAATGGATTCTCCCTTGTCCCTCACAGGTATAAAGTGGAATATTTAATGATTTTTTAGTAGTGCCACCCCCTCATCTCCCCATGATAAAGGGGGAAGCATCCCAGAAGCCATCATTTTTTTTTGTCCTTTTTATGTGATTTTTTTTCAGCCTGCATGCTTGTCTTATGGCTTGCTATCCAGTATGTCATCTTGGGATTTTGCCGGCTGTGCCTCTCGTGGTGGGAAAGCAACCTCCAAGAGAAATCACCTGGAGTGTGGTTCCTGCGGGCTACTCCTCCCGAATGGTTGATCTGGGACCATGTGCAATATCTGCGTTCCCAGTTCGGAGGAACCCTCGATTAGAGACTTAGTAATCTGGGTTAAAGACTTAATAGGTTGCTCCGCAAGATCTAATACCTTACATTTCAGGGCTCGAAAATATTCCAGACGTTCCCCATCTCCGCAAAGAAGTGAATCCCAGTCTGAAGACCTTATGGTCATTGATGAGATCAGATCTTCATCATTGGACACTGAGGAAGAATTGTGTAAGAAAACCTACTTTCCAGTGGAAAAAGCAGGCAGGCTTATTAGAGCTGTGCAGAAGGAACTTCACCCATCAGAGCTGCCTACCACCTCTGAAGTGCCTAGGGCCTTTACTGTGGATGATAAGGTCTTGACCTTATAAAGGGTGAATGGCAAAAACCAGAGAAGGCACCGTTTCAGTCTAAACGGTTAAAGGCGCTCTATCCCATGAATGAGTCTCAGTCTAAGGACTGGGTGTCTCCCCCTAAGGTAGATACAGCAATCACTAAATTGTCCAGAAAGACTATTGTTCCTTTTGAAGATGCTGCAAGTCTTAAAGATCCCATGGACCGGAGGATTGAGGTCTCCTTGAAGAGATCTTATTCTTCGGCAGTTGCACAGTCCTCTGTTGGGATCTCAGCCCATGAAACATCTAGGGCCCTTAGACGGTGGCTAGCCAGACTGGAATAGGATATTTAGTCCGCGGTCCCAAGACAAGATTTACTTAAAGGGCTTAGGCATATGAACCTAGCTGTGGATTTTCTGTGCGATGCTTCGGAACAGATGATAAAGTTGGCGGCTAGGACCATGGCCTTGTCCACTGTAGGGAGGAGGGCGTTGTGGCTTAGGCCATGGTCAAGTGACGTAACTTCCAAATATCATCTCTGTATTCTGGAATATTCTCCAGGTAGACTGTTCGGCCAGAAGTTGGATTAATTATGGAGGACCTAGCCGATAACAAGGGCAAGTCACTTCCTCAAAGACGGTCCTTTCGTGGCTTCGCCTCGTCCCGTTGGGATTAACCCCATACTTCACCCTCTAGATTTAGAGGAAGATATCAGTATGGTGGAGGAAGAGGGGGAACCGCATCTTCCAGTCGGGGAGCTCATAGGAACTCCAGAGCAATCAAGAAAGACTTCTGATGCCAAAAAGTTACCGGTGGGGGGAAGGTTGACACCTTTCTTGCAAAACTGGAAAGATTTAATTAAAGACACCTGGGTGATCAGAATCATAGAGAATGGTTGCATAATTCCTTTCATTTCTTATCCCCAAGAAAGATATTCGGTGTCCAGAACTCTTCTTCCCTCCAGGCAGAGGATTCTAGAGAAAGAAATACAGGATTTAATTCTTCTATCAGCCTTGGAACCTGTTCCAACGTCCCAGGTTGGAAGAGGCATATACTCACCTGTCTTTCTAGTTTCGAAACCATCAGGCAAGTGGCGTCTGATGATCGATCAAAGGTACCTGAATCGGTTCATTCTAAAGGAAAGGTTCAGGATGGAAACTATCAAGTCCTTCAGAGTCATTCTGGACAGAGGCGATCTTATGGTGTCCATAGATCTGAAAGATGCATATTTTCATATACCGATACTTCCCTTACACAGGAGATACTTAAGAATCGCAGTCACCCTCAATAGAAACCTTTGACACTTCCAATTCAAGGTTCTTCCCTTTGGGATAATCCCCACACCCTATGTCTTCACCTAGGTGGTATCTGCGATGATGTCCAGGCTCCGTATTCAGAGGATACCAATAATTCCATATCTGGACGATTGGCTGATTCTTGCAGCATTCCTCCCTCTCCTTCTGGAGCACCTACAGATTACTCTGGACCTTCTTCCGGACCTGGGCTGGATAATAAATATGGAGAAATCGTATCTGTTCCCAGACACCTCCAAATCCTTCCTGGGGTTCGTAATCAACTCTCTAGAGATGAAATTGTATCTCTCTCCCCTTAGGAAGGCGCGTATTCTCAACGGAGCACGTTTTCGCTCACGATGTTGCAAGGTCCCGATAAGGACTCTCATGAGGTTCTTAGGGGTATTAACTTCCACTGCCGAAGCTGTTCCTTGGGCCTTATTCCACATGAGAACCCTTCAGACGGAAGTCCTAAGGGCATGAGACTGAAATTTTTCCAACTTGGATGCCATGCATATCCTTTCCGCAGCAACGAGACAGACCCTCTCTTGGTGGCAACAGGTTTCAGACGGCATGAGACTGGAAGAAGCAACCTGGATAATTCTAATGACAGACGCCTCAGGAACAGGTTGGGGAACCCACTTAGGAACCAGTACCATCACAGGAGCTTGGTCCAGTACCGAAAGTTTCCTGGCTTCCAATGTAAGGGAGCTAAGAGCCATTTACCTTTCTCTTCAAAACTTCACAGATTCCCTAAGAGGTCAAGTGGTGATGGTCCACACCGACAATATGGCCTGTGTATGCTACATAAACAAGCAGTGCGGCACAAGATCTCCCCCTCTCTTTGTGGAGGTGGTTAGAATTTTTTTGTGGGCAGAGTCAACGGTAACCAGGTTACCGGCTACTTATATCTGAGGGAAGCAGAATGTCCTCGCCGACAGACTCAGTCGGAATCTATTTATTTCGGGAAAATGGTCACTGAATCCAGAGGTGTTCAGACTGATTTCACTAAGGCGGGGTCACCCAGAAATCGACTTCATGGCGACCAGGGAGAATGCCAAGACTGTGTAATTTCTTCTCCCTGTATCTGGAGGACCACCCAATGGCAGTGGACACCATTATTTATCCACCAACTTCCATTATTCCAAGGGTATTGATTAAGATCAGGCAGGATCAGGTGTCTGTCATAGCTATCCTGGCCAAAAAGATTGTGGTTCACTCTCCTCATGACAATGAGCCAGGGACAGTTCTGGAAGCTTCCCCTCCAACAGAACCTGATTTCTCTGGGGCCGGTTCTGTGTCAGACCCTGAGAGCTCTCAATCTGACAGGATGGAGATTGACCGCCCCCTATTGAAAACTAAGGGTTTTTCAAATAGGGTGTTGGATACGCTAGCTCACTCTAGGATTGATGCAACCAACAGGTCCTATGCACGGATAACGAAGATCTTTTCCTCTTGGTGCTCAAGAAGATCCATCAACCCTGGGGAACCATCCATCCCACAGATCTTGGAATTTTTGCAGTATGGATTTGAAAGAGGACTTAAACCTAGTACCATCAATGTACAGGTTGCGGCTATCTCTGCTTGCTTTAGTAGATGCCTTACAGAATCTCCAGAGATCAGGGATTATCTGAAGGCCATTTCAAGAATAATACCTCAAATTTCTAAACCAGTTATCCAGTGGGACCTCGGCTCGGTGCTCAGACAGTTAACTAAGCCACCATTTGAACCACTGATCTCAGTGGAATTAAAATTCCTGACCCTCAAGACTGTTCTCTTGATAGCAGTCACCTCGGCCAAAAGAGTGAGTGTAAGGTTCTTTGTCTCTGTTGACATGTTCCTTGAAACTCAGTTTTCCGTCGGCCATTTTGCTTTCTGTCTTTGTGCAGCTCTTGCCCTCAGTTAATATGGAGTTTCCAGTTTTCATGTTCCCGCCCTGATTCTTCCCTCTTGCTTCTTAAGCAGCCTCAGCTGAACAATCAGTGCTCCTGAATCAAGCCTCAGTCAGTCTGTGACCTGACTCCTGGAAGCCTTGGACTTGTACTCCAGCTATTCCCTACTGAGGAACCTTGGAACACTTTTGGACTCTGGAAACCTGCTGTCTGGTGAATCCATGTTTGCAGAGGAATTACGGTACAGAGAAGAGATCCTGAACCTGCTTTGGAGATTTATTGTAGTGCTTGAAGTTACTCTGGCCTGCTGTGTCTCCTGTCGCTGTTCCTGCAAACTGTGTGAACTTTTCAGCATGCTTGTATGAAGTAATACAAGTCATTTCATTTCAACCTATGTCTCCTGTGTTTTCCTCGCACCCAAGCACAAGACGCTATAGGAACTGTACACTATACATGACAAGATTCAGGAGCCAATGTTTAGTGTCTGCTGGGTCTGGGAAAGCCGTGTCTGCTGTGACTGTGGATATCAGATGTCCGTTTAATACCTTATGTGATGACAGTGGTTGTGACTTCTCACAACCATTCCAGGTGAGCGCATTCCCTTAAAATTTTACTCTGGAGTGTTACCACAGGTAAACACTATTGTTTTTTTTTGTTTTTTTTTCCTCTTCTCCTTCCAGCACCTCTGCCTTAAAAGATCTGGAAGATGGAGGCCCGCATAAAGGAACTTTGCGGAGTGACTGATACAATCCTTTCAGATGTACAGACTTTAAAAACCCGTTTTGCAAGCCTACAGGACCTCACTAATCATAATTTGCAAGTGTTTGGACAGACTACCCAGGAATTGCGAGCCAGGATTGAGGCTCTAGAGGAACGAGCCCAGGCTCCTGCCATAACCCCAAGTTCTGGGATCCCCAAATTACCTCCTTTTCGTTTTGGCGGTGAACGTGAGAAATTCAGGGGATTTATTAATCAATGCAATTTATTTTTCTCTGCACATGCTTCACAATTTCCCACTGAACGATCCAAAGTGCTTACTATAATCATGTTGCTTACCAATAAGGCTTTGATGTGGGCAAACCCTCTGATTGAGACTGAGCATGATTGTTTGAATCACCTTGATGCTTTTATTTCAGCCATGGGGCAGGTGTTTGATGACCCCAATCGAGGTGCAACAGCTGAAGCAGCCATGTTAACTTTGCGCCAAGGTAAGCGTTCAGTAGCCGAATATGCCCTGGATTTCAGGAGATGGGCTCTTGATACCACTTGGGACACTTCCGCTAAAAAATCTATTTTTCGGAAAGGGTTGTCTCCACTGATTAAGGATGAACTTGCTCGTGCCGACCCTCCCACTGCGTTAGGTGACTTTATTAACTATTGTATCCGTATTGATGCTCGTCTGACTGAACGCAGACAAGAGAGATGGTTCGAAAATAATCGCACTAACCTTTTACTACCTCCCTCCTCAGCTAAGGAACCTTTGAGTAAGATCACAAGGGAACCAGAACCTGAACCCATGCAGGTGGACTCTTTACAAAGACGGGTTAGTGATGCACGCAAAGAACATCGTATAAAGGAAAATCTATGTTTCTACTGTGGTAAGTCAGGGCACTTCATTATAAACTGCCCCAGCCGTTCTCGTAAGACTACTGCAGCAGTCATTCACTGTGAGTGTTGCGAGAGGAGCTCTGTCATGTCCGAGCCTCAGGCTCCAGAGAGATCTGCTGCAAGAGATCTTGATTTCTCGGACTTAAACTCTGTTAGTTCTGGGGACGATGACGGTATAAATGCTGCAATTTTTCAAGTTTCTTCAGCGATGTCCCAGCTGAGTTGTAAAAGAAACAATTCTCATTGCTTCCTTTCCATCAAACTCTGGGTTGACTCAGTCTGGGTGTCTAGCTCTGCTATGATCGACTCAGGAGCAAGTGGAAATTTTATGGATATCTCCTTTGCTCTGAAACAGGGGATATGTTCAGTGAAGAAGGCTACTCCAGTACAGATGGAGACTGTGGATGGCTCTCTACTGACTTCTGGACCAGTGGATCAAGAAACAGAGCCTTTGAGGGTCCTTATGGGTAAAGATCATCAGGAGAAAATGTCTTTTTTGCTTATCTCTTCTCCCCACTTTCCCATCATTCTAGGGCTACCATGGCTGCAGGCGCAGAATCCTACGATTAACTGGGAGACCAAGGAATTACACTTTCCGGAGAAACAGATGAGTCAAGGAGTTTCAGCTTGCTCTGTTCCTAAAGGAACCATGTCAGTCCCTAAACTACCAGCTGTATACCAGGACTATGTGGATTTATGTGACAAGAAGAACGCTGATCAGCTTCCTCCTCACCGTCCATATGATTGTCCAATTGAATTATTGCCCGGAGCCGAGATACCTTTTGGTAAGATCTACCCCCTAGCGGGGCCCGAGCTAAAAGCTTTGAAGGATTATATAGACGAAAATTTAGCCAAGGGCTTCATACGCCCCTCTTCATCTCCCGCAGGTGCACCCATCTTCTTTGTGAAGAAGAAAGATGGATCTCTGAGACCCTGCATAGACTATAGGGAACTCAATAAGGTTACTATTAGAAACCGTTATCCATTGCCTTTAATCCCTGAGTTGTTGGAGAGAGTGCGGCATGCCAAAATTTTCTCTAAACTGGATCTCCGTGGGGCCTATAACTTGGTCCTGTATTAGACCTGGGGATGAATGGAAGACTGCTTTCAGGTCACCTATGGACACTTTGAATATCTAGTTATGCCTTTTGGTCTGAGTACCGCCCCAGCCACTTTCCAACACTTCTGAATGATATCTTCAGGGATCTCCTAGATACATTTGTGGTGATTTATCTGGATGATATTCTAATTTTTTCTAACTCCACAGAGGAACATCATGGACATGTGAGAATGGTCTTAGAACGCCTAAGACAAAACCATCTCTACATCAAGCTTGAAAAATGTGAATTCCATAGGACCGAAATTCAATTTCTGGGGTATGTACTATCTACGCAAGGGATTAGTATGGATGGAAGCAAGACCCAAGCCATCAAGGATTGGCCAATTCCTAGAAATGTGAAGGAGGTGCAGCGTTTCATCGGGTTTGCCAACTTCTATAGACGTTTCATTAAGAATTTTTCTGAGGTAGTGTCACCTATCACCCAACTTACCCGGAAACAGTGTAGGTTCTCCTGGACCCCGCAAGCTCAGAAAGCATTTTCCTGTTTAAAGGATAAATTTACCACCGCACCTATCTTAGTACATCCCAACCCCGAGCTTGCCTTCATAATAGAGGTGGATGCTTCAGACTGTGCCGTTGGAGCTATACTCTCTCAGAGAACAGGTGAGAAGAATGTCTTGCATCCCTGTGCCTTCTTTTCCCAGCAGTTGTCTTCGGCTGAGAGGAACTACGATGTGGGCAATAGAGAATTGTTGGCCATTATTGCCGCCTTCAAGGAATGGAGACACCTTCTTCAGGGAGCTGCACAGCAAATAGTCGTCCTGACAGACCATCGTAACCTTGAATTTATCAGGTCGGCTAAGTGCCTGACTCCTCGCCAGGCTCGCTGGAATCTTTTCCTAAACCAATTTAATTTTGTAATTTCTTATAGACCAGGATCGCGCAATGGAAAGGCTGATGCACTCTCTAGGATTCATTCAGCAGAGACACGTCCACTTACTCCTCCTAAGACTATTCTTCCTGACTCTAGATTCCTGGGAGTGATTCATAATCAAGACCTACTTAAGGACATCAAGGAAGCATACCATGCGGATTCTTTGTTGGCTCAACCCCCAAGGGACGTAAGTCTTGTCTTTAAGAATGGTGTGTGGATTCAGGGACAACGTCTGTATATACCTGAAACAGTCAGATTGAGAGTATTGCAACTCATCCACGATTCCAAGATAGCCAGGCATAGGGGAATTCTAAAGACACAAGAATTTCTTTCTCGTTTCTTTTGGTGGCCCACTTACAGGAAAGATGTCTTAAACTATGTCACTTCATGTGAAGTCTGTGCAAGGTGCAAAACACCTCGCTCCCCACCAACTGGTCTGTTGCAACCTCTTCCCACCCCGTCCCACCCGTGGGGATCCATTTCTATGGACTTCATTGTGGAGTTACCAACCTCTCAAGGGAAGAACACCATTCTAGTGGTGGTTGACCGTCTAACAAAGGCAGCTCATTTTATTCCTTGTTTCGGCTTACCCACTGCAAAACAGACATCAGACTTGATGATTAGAATGTGTTTCGCTTACATGGAGTACCGGATGAGGTCATTTCGGATCGAGGGGTGCAATTCACTTCTAGGTTTTGGCAAAATTTCTGTGCAGCATTGGACATTAAAGTAAACCTTTCTTCTGCTTTTCATCCCCAGACTAATGGACAGACAGAACGAACCAATCAGACCCTGGAGCAGTATCTCCGCTGTTTTATCTGCCACCTACAGGATGATTGGGTGGATCTACTTCCACTGGCTGAGTTCTCTTATAACAACTCTCAGAGCGCCTCCACTAAGCAGTCTCCTTTTTACTCCAATCTAGGTGTCACGCTGTCTAGCAGATGTATAAATATATAATGTCAGTAATCTATCAAGTGGGACAACATTCTATATAACATATAAATAGGTAACATTAACATGTATATATAGCATAGTATTACCTGACATAATATCCTGTGGGTCAATACTGAATCTTTTCACGCTGTCTCTGGCTAGAGGTGGACCGGGGTCTATGCTGACCCTAAACTGGGGTCCTGACTAGTCCCTCTACCTGGAGGTACTGTTAATGGTACAGAGGTCCAGGCCACCAGCGTAAACCCTGTCTCCTATAAATCCCTGACCACTGTAATCTAGTCCTTAGAAGGACCCTGATTACCACCATAGGGAATGGACAGGTAAAGGTTAACAAACAGTATAGACAAACGAGACAGACAGGGGATAAAGTAAATACTGTCTTTCATACAACATATAAACACAGAGGGAACACCAAAGGTCTAGGAGATAAACTATAAGCAAGGAGAGGAGAATCAACAAAGGAGCTCTTAGCTTAAGTCTTCTCAGAACCGATCCTATCTGCAGTCTGTATGAATGCTTTCACCGGCATCTAACCAGCAGACTGGCAGGTATAAAAGGAAGCTAATTAGAACATAATCAAAAGCAGCCGGGCGAGGCTGGACCTAGTCTTAGCAAAGAGCTAGGTAAAATTAACTCCCTCATTACCAAACACAAAGAAACAGCAACTCAGCTGAATGTGCAATCGCGACAATCTTCGTGGCGATGCACCCATGACAGTACCCCCCCTTCTACGAGGGGCCTCTGGACCCTCAGGGCCAGGTCTGTCCGGGTAAGTCGTGTGGAAGGTCCGAACCAATCGATCTGCGTTAATCTCAGACGCAGAGACCCACGTCCTCTCCTCAGGACCATATCCCTTCCAATGAACCAAATACTGAAGGGACCGGCGATTCAGACGTGAGTCAATGATTCTAAGTTACCATTGACCACCACTGGAGGAGGAGGTAGAAGTGACGGTATAACTGGCGCCACGTACCTCTTAAGCAACGATTTGTGGAATACATTATGGATTTTAAACGTAGGAGGGAGGTCCAAACGAAATGCCACAGGATTAATTATAGAACTGATCCTGTATGGACCGATGAACCTGGGACCCAGTTTCCAGGAGGGAACTTTGCGTTTTATATTCTTGGTAGACAACCACACCAGATCGTTCACACCTAGGTCCGGACCAGACACTCTCCTCCTATCAGACCTCCGCTTGAAACAGTTCCCCATAGCACTCAGACCATTCAGCACTCCTCTCCAAACTGAAGCAAGTGACGACGAGAATCGTTCCTCCTCAGGAACCCCAGATGGACGGGTATGTGGGGTCTTAGAGCGAGCACAAACTCCACAGGACGCGACAAAAGTTATTACCTCTTTATTTAAGTTAGGCCACCAAAACCGGCGAGAAAGGAGATCCACAGTTGCTTTACTCCCTGGATGTCCTGCTAAAGCAGAACTATGATGTGCCTCGATAACTTTTTGTCTTAACTGATTAGGAACAAACAGTTTCCCTGGAGGTCCTACAGGGGCGTCCCCCTGAGCCTCCAACACCTCCTCCTCAAGCTCAGAGCACACAGCCGACACCACCACTCCTTCCTGAAGGATAGGAACGGGTCATCCGTCTTTCCGGCCCCTGGGAAACTACGAGATAAGGCATCAGGAAGCAATTTTATAGAGCAGTCATACTGCGATGAGGAGGTAACTTTTGACACCCCTCCTCTGAGAACATCTCCCCAAAGTCCTCCAGAAAAGGAGGCAAAGTCCTAGGCACGACCGCACCGATGACCGTGTTCATGCAGTTATTCTTGCAAAATTCACCCCACTGGCTTATCTTTCTGGATTGCCAATCAATCACTGGGTTATGTTTAGCCAACCAGGGAAGTCCCAACACAATAGGAGTAGGAAGACCCTCCAACACATAACAAGACAACTGTTCTTTATGTATTGCCCCTACTCGAAGGTCTATGTTATGAACAGCTTGTACAAAGCTACCTTGACCGAGAGGTCTGGCGTCAATAGAAAGTATAGGGATCGGTTTGGCCAATACACTCAGTTGCATACCTTGCACCTGGGCAAACCGAGCGTCCACCATATTAGCCCCAGACCCACTATCAAGAAGAACAGAAATCCTCTCAACTCTCGCACCAACCACCACCTCCGCAGGCATGAGAAATTGAGACGGACCTGGGGACGAAATACCTACTCCCAGGTTGTCGTCCACCACAAAACCTGGGATTAACAGTTTTTCGGTGACTTTTTTGCTCAATGAGGCACGGGAGGGACACCCCCCAACAAAATGTCCCTCTCTCCCGCAGAAGAAACACCTTCTTGTCTTGCGGCGCACCGCCGATTCCCTCCTACAAAATGATGTCCCACCCAACTGCATAGGTTCCTCAGAACAGACCAGGGGAACCTCCATATAAGGGACTTTAGTAGTGGGTGGAGTAATAACAGGGGGCGGAGTTACCTCGCACCTCCCCCGAAGCCGTCTATCAATACGAATAGCAAGGGCCATAGCAGCCTCCAGTGACGGAGGAGAATCATACTGAGCCAAAACATCTTTTAATTTGTCAGATAACCCTTGACAAAACTGGCTCCTAAGAGCTGGGTCATTCCACTGAGTATCTGTGGCCCACCTACGGAACTCAGAAGAAAATTCCTCGCCGGACGATCTCCCTGCTGTATCCTACGTAACTTCGTTTCAGCAAGGGAGACCCGATCCGGGTCATCATACACCAGCCCCAGGGCAGCAAAAAATCGATCTACTGACTGGAGGGCCGGGGAGCCCGGAGGAAGAGAGAACGCCCAGGATTGAGGGTCCCCTTGTAAGAGCGAGATGACAATTCCCACCCTCTGCTCCTCACTCCCCGATGACCGAGGCCGTAGCCGAAAGTACAATTTACATGCCTCCCGGAAGGTAAAAAATTTGTCCCGCCCACCAGTGAACCTGTCCGGGAGAGCAACCTTAGGTTCAGATCTGGTTTGCTCCGGGGGGGACAAAACCTTGGACTTAATGTCCGTAAGCTCCATGGACAACCTCTGCAACTGCAGGGCAAGCTGGGCTACTGGATCCATGGTAGCTGGGGAGAATCTTTAGTTTTGGCCGGTGAAAATGTCACGCTGTCTAGCAGATGTATAAATATATAATGTCAGTAATCTATCAAGTGGGACAACATTCTATATAACATATAAATAGGTAACATTAACATGTATATATAGCATAGTATTACCTGACATAATATCCTGTGGGTCAATACTGAATCCTTTTCACGCTGTCTCTGGCTAGAGGTGGACCGGGGTCTATGCTGACCCTAAACTGGGGTCCTGACTAGTCCCTCTACCTGGAGGTACTGTTAATGGTACAGAGGTCCAGGCCACCAGCGTAAACCCTGTCTCCTATAAATCCTGACCACTGTAATCTAGTCCTTAGAAGGACCCTGATTACCACCATAGGGAATGGACAGGTAAAGGTTAACAAACAGTATAGACAAACGAGACAGACAGGGGATAAAGTAAATACTGTCTTTCATACAACATATAAACACAGAGGGAACACCAAAGGTCTAGGAGATAAACTATAAGCAAGGAGAGGAGAAACAACAAAGGAGCTCTTAGCTTAAGTCTTCTCAGAACCGATCCTATCTGCAGTCTGTATGAATGCTTTCACCGGCATCTAACCAGCAGACTGGCAGGTATATAAAGGAAGCTAATTAGAACATAATCAAAAGCAGCCGGGCGAGGCTGGACCTAGTCTTAGCAAAGAGCTAGGTAAAATTAACTCCCTCATTACCAAACACAAAGAAACAGCAACTCAGCTGAATGTGCAATCGCGACAATCTTCGTGGCGATGCACCCATGACACTAGGTTATCATCCTAACATTCTTCCTCGATTTCCCATAGATACGCCCTTGCCGGCAGTGGCTGAAAGAATCACTTCTTTACAAAAGAATATGGATCTTCTAAAGGAAAATCTAGAATTGGCTCAGGAAAGGTACAAGAAAGCAGCAGATAAATTTCGTAAACCTGCACCAGCTTTCAAGGTAGTAGATTTGGTCTGGCTGTCAACCAGAAATCTTAAATTAAAGATTCCATCGTCTAAATTGGGACATAAGTACATTGGACCTTATAAGATCAATAAGATTATAAGTGCTGTTGCTTGTCGTCTTCAACTGCCCAGAACTATGAGAATCCACCCTGTCTTTCATGTATCCCTACTAAAGGCTGCAACACACCAATACGTTTCCTGGACGTTCTTCTCCTTGCCCTGACCCAGTGCTGGTCGATGGTCAGGAAGAATTTATGGTGGAAAGGATTCTAGATTCCAGGTTGTACAGAAATCAGTTGCAATATTTGATTAAATGGCAGGGCTACCCAGTGGAGGACAACTCATGGGAACCAGTCAATAATGTAAATGCTCCTTGCCTGCTCCGCCAGTTTCATCAGAGGTACCCTGACAAGCCTGGTCTGAGGTCATCCGGAGGTTGTCCCTAAGGGGGGAGTAATGTAAGGTTCTTTGTCTCTGTTGACATGTTCCTTGAAACTCAGTTTTCCATCGGCCATTTTGCTTTCTGTCTTTCTGCAGCTCTTGCCCTCAGTTAATATGGAGTTTCCAGTTTTCATGTTCCCGCCCTGATTCTTCCCTCTTGCTTCTTAAGCAGCCTCAGCTGAACAATCAGTGCTCCTGAATCAAGCCTCAGTCAGTCTGTGACCTGACTCCTGGAAGCCTTGGACTTGTACTCCAGCTATTCCCTACTGAGGAACCTTGGAACACTTTTGGACTCTGGAAACCTGCTGTTTGGTGAATCCATGTTTGCAGAGGAATTACGGTACAGAGAAGAGATCCTGAACCTGCTTTGGAGATTTATTGTAGTGCTTGAAGTTACTCTGGCCTGCTGTGTCTCCTGTGCTGTTCCTGCAAACTGTGTGAACTTTTCAGCATGCTTGTATGAAGTAATACAAGTCATTTCATTTCAACCTATGTCTCCTGTGTTTTCCTCGCACCCAAGCACAAGACGCTATAGGAACTGTACACTATACATGACAGTGAGTGAGCTACAGGCTATGTCCTCCAGGGAACCCTACACTGTATTTACACAGAATAGAGTCAATTTGAGACTTCTTCCTTCCTTCAGACCAAAAATTCTGTCATCAGCAAATCTGAACCAAATGATCTCTCTTCTAGCTTATGTTCCTGAAGCAACATCGTCCCAGGAAGAAGATCTCCCTACTCTGGACATCGTAAGATGTCTAAAAGTTTACCTCGAAAGATCTCGGGCATTTAGAAAGGATGAAAACCTCCTGGTACTTCATTCAGGGAGGTTCAAGAGGAAGAAAGGCCTCAAAGCCTTCCCTTTCGAGATGGATTTGTGATTGCATTAGGTTGTGCTGCAAAATTGCCAATGTTCCATCTCCCCAGTTCATCTCTGCCCATTTAACTAGGGCAGTATTTACTACCCAGGCTGAGAGGGATTCTGTATCTACACTGTGTGCAGAATTATTAGGCAAATGAGTATTTTGATCACATCGTCCTTTTTATACATGTTGTCCTACTCCAAGCTGTATAGGTGTCAAGGTAAAATATAATTTTCTACCTTTATATTTTATATATATATGTGTTTTGCTATTTTTATACCTTTATATTCATATGTTTATATGTGCTTTGTTACTTTGATATGTCAAGATAAACACAAAGTTTTTCTTGATGAGTAGTATTTAGAAATGAAATTTATTCTAAGATGTCAGTACCAGCTAGTCTGTCTCCAAGAAATTCACTGATGACTGCCCCCACCTTTGGGGAATTGAGGATTGCATCAGCAAGTCTGCCTGGATACAAGACCTATGGAATGTGAACCAATAGAGATGGCCAGATACTGGACATGTACATACAGGTCCTTCTCAAAAAATTAGCATATAGTGCTAAATTTCATTATTTACCATAATGTAATGATTACAATTAAACTTTCATATATTTTAGATTCATTACACACCAACTGAAATTTGTCAGGTCTTTTATTGTTTTAATACTGATGATTTTGGCATACAACTCCTGATAACCCAAAAATCCTGTCTCAAAAAATTAGCATATCAAGAAAAGGTTCTCTAAACGACCTATTACCCTAATCTTCTGAATCAACTAATTAACTCTAAACACATGCAAAAGATTCCTGAGGCTTTTAAAAACTCCCTGCCTGGTTCATTACTCAAAACCCCCATCATGGGTAAAACTAGCGACCTGACTGATGTCAAGAAGACCATCATTGACACCCTCAAGCAAGAGGGTAAAGGGTATGCCACACTAAACAATATCGCTAACTGGGAACGCTAAAAAAACGTCACTATTTAGCGATCCCGTTAGCGATGTTGTTCAGTGCGGCAGCTTCCAGCGACGAGCTTCCTGCTGTGATCTCACTCGTCGCTGGAATCGTTCCGGACCCTATTTCATCGCTGGCGCTCCCGCTGGGTAAGTATCTAATCGCTGTGTGGCACCTTTTCTTAGCGATTTAGCGGTACTTTTGTACCGTAAAGTCGTTAAGAAGATCGCTAACGGCGATAGCGTCGTTAACTATATCGCTAAATGTGGCCGATTTAGCGATATAGAAACAATCCTGCTAGCGATCGCATTAGTATGCGTCGTTATCGTGATCGCTAGCGGGATTGTTTAGTGTGGCAGTACCTTAAGACCCAGAAAGAAATTTCTCAACAAATAGGCTGTTCCCAGAGTGCTGTATCAAGGCAGCTCAATGGGAAGTCTGTTGGAAGGAAACAATGTGGCAGAAAACGCTGTACAACGAGAAGAGGTGACCGACCCTGAGGAAGATTGTGGAGAAGGACCGATTCCAGACCTTGGGGGACCTGGGGAAGCAGTGGACTGAGTCTGGTGTAGAAACATCCAGAGCCACCGTACACAGGCGTGTGCAGGAAATGGGCTACAGGTGCTGCATTCCCCAGGTAAAGCCACTTTTGAACCATAAACAGCGGCAGAAGCGCCTGACCTGGGCTACAGAGAAGCAGCACTGGACTGTTGCTAAGTGGTCCCAAGTACTTTTTTCTGATGAAAGCAAATTTTGCATGTCATTCGGAAATCAAGGTGCCAGAGTCTGGAGGAAGACTGGGGAGAAGGAAATGCCAAAATGCCTGAAGTCCAATGTCAAGTACCCACAGTCAGTGATGGTGTGGGGTGCCATGTCAGCTGCTGGTGTTGGTCCACTGTGTTTCATCAAGGGCAGGGTCAATGCAGCTAGCTATCAGGAGATTTTGGAGCACTTCATGCTTCCATCGGCTGAAATGCTTTATGGAGATGAAGATTTCATTTTTCAGCACGACCTGGCACCTGCTCACAGTGCCAAAACCACTGGTAAATGGTTTACTGACCATGGTATTACTGTGCTCAATTGGCCTGCCAACTCTCCTGACCTGAACCCCATAGAGAATCTGTGGGATATTGTGAAGAGAAAGTTGAGAGACGCAAGACCCAACACTCTGGATGAGCTTAAGGCCGCTATCAAAGCATCCTGGGCCTCCATAACACCTCAGCAGTGTCACAGGCTGATTGCCTCCATGCCACGCCGCATTGAAGCAGTCATTTCTGCCAAAGGATTCCCGACCAAGTATTGAGTGCATAACTGAACATTATTATTTGATGGTTTTTTTGTTTGTTTTGAAAAAACACTTTTATTTTATTGGACGGTTGAAATATGTTAATTTTTTGAGACAGGTTTTTTGGGTTATCAGGAGTTGTATGCCAAAATCATCAGTTTTAAAACAATAAAAGACCTGACAAATTTCAGTTGGTGTGTAATGAATCTAAAATATATGAAAGTTTAATTGTAATCATTACATTATGGTAAATAATGAAATTTAGCACTATATGCTAATTTTTTGAGAAGGACCTGTATATGGACATATATAGCTTACCTCCCCGCCCCCATCCACCCTTTACTCCACCCTGACATCCTGTGTAGATAATCTTATGTATGTGAAAATAAAGAACAGAACTTGCTGTGATGGGTACCTGCTAGCACCATTCTGGAGCATGCTCTAAGATTGAACCAGCCTGATTGTCTGACTCTTTCTTATACTGGTACCACATGCTCATAATCTAATTTGGAGTGACTGGAGGACGGGTGGTTTGTCGTTACGACCCCGACAATTGGCGCCCAACGTGGGGCAGTGGATCGCCGCCCATCCGGACCCGTCCTGAGGACTTTGCAGTGGTGCCCGCGGTGACTGAGTGCGATTCTGCAGCCTCCATTGAACACAGTAAGTTGAGATCATATACTTTATATGCGTCCCACTTGCCTGTGTGTCAGTCATTGCCGGTTTTGCTGTATTGTCTTTTTGGGTCTGGGTGGGTGACCGGTTGAGTGGTGAGACCAAAGGCGATCCCACGCCACGCTCCGAACCAGCAAGTGAGACCGAGTGACGTCGCATGTCTGCGTGTACTCGTGTCAGAATCACTTTCCTCCTCCTCCGGTCACTGTACCTTTATGTAGATAGCTGCCTTCCTGTGACTGTTAGAATAAAGTTGGGACAAATTTTAGATTTTTGAAGTGTTGAGTGGGGTAAAAGACGCACATGATAGTTTAGTTAGTGACAGATTGATTAGGATTCTCTGTCTTATAAATGACAAATTGAGCAGGGGCTCTTTGTCTAACACGGGGAGCCTCATTAGGAGAAGCCCCAGTGTCAGTACATGGAGCGGGGACTCTGTGCTGTGTAGGGTGTCACGGCGAACTGTGCTGTAAAGTCACCATCCACAGTTAGGGAAGGGACAGATTGAGTAGGGCTCTTTGTCTTGTCAGTATATAGAGCGGGGACTCTGTATTGACGGGTGGTGACCTGCAAGTGACGCCGGTGGTCTGAGTCGCGACAGATCATTGCACTCTGTTAAAATCATGATGCGTATATTTAGATCTGAGAAACCTCATAAGTTAGAGGGTGGTGCTGTGGGAGTCAGTGAGCTTGTTCAGTCACGGGAAGGCCGGAAGGCTGTTAGAAATGTGAGAAGTTTGTATAAAATGATGGGTCTGCCCAGTACCGGGAGACTTCAGCCTTCAGTGTGGAAGGATTATGTAGGACAGAAGAAGGGAAAGATATGTGATGAGGGACTCCTGCATCAAGCTCAGGCACATCTTAGAGTAGCAAATGATTTGAAAGTTGAGGGCTGGAAGGAAGTAGATGGTACAGGAGGTTCAGAAGGTGCAGAGCCTTTGTTCGGATATGTGAAATGCTCTGCATGTGATCTTGTTGATGTAACTAAAATGGCCGCTGCACCCCTCATGCCTGTCGCTGTGCCAAGTCCCCAGCCACCGCCCTATAATGGCACCGATCTAAGAACAAAGGGAGGTTGGACTTGTAGTGCATGTGGTGAACAGAATCCGCCCTGGGCGGAGACCTGCCGTGTCTGTGGGGCGGGTCGCCCCTGGTGTAATGCCCAGCCCAATGCCCCTTCCATATCCAACAATGGGACGCCCCCAGACAACGCCCTTCCCACAACACCTAGCGGCCATATTGGAACACCTAGCGGCCATATTGGAACACCTAGCGGCCATATTGGAACACCTAGCGGCCATATTGGGACGCCTAGCTGCCATATTGGGACACCCAGCAGCCATCTTGGGACACCCAGCAGCCATCTTGGGACACCCGGAACCACCCAGTCAGGCCTATATCCCCTCCTGACGCCTTCCGGCACCTACTACCAACCACCCGGACAGCCGGAAAAGGTTTTAGTCCCCGTCGCTGAGGCCCCTGTCCCAGGGCTCGGTCCTTCAGCCCCTGCCTCTGTTCCTAATCCGTAAGCTGCTGCACTACCTCTGTTCCCAGTGGGTGCCCCTCCTGCCCCAGATATAGAAAGCCTGATTCGGTCTGCTCCTTTCCAACAGCGCATGAGGGAGCTCCGTGAGCGCATGGGAGATACGGAGGGGTCAGAACCCGGGGAAGGTTGGGCTGCAGCTCCTCTCCCAACGCCTTCTTCTCCTCGTCCCTCTCCACCAACTCCAATACCCACATCCACTCCCCGAGGTAGGCCCCGACCTCCTCAGAGGCCCACAAGTGATAGACCCCCGGGTCCTCCAGTCCTTTCACCAGCTCCTCAGACATCCCCCTCTCCGAGTGTCAGGTGGGACGAACCCACCCCACATCCTAGACAGCAAGGCAGGCCCGTACCCTCGGTCCCTCCTTCTACTGGGCTTCCCCCGGTGAGGCCTGAGGACTGGCACCCCTGTCACTCACATATCTACCATGGACCAAACAGACGGCCTGTTACCCTGTCCATAGGCTATGGGATATCCTAACCCACCAAATTGGTGCCATAGTTAGTCCTACAAATTCCCATCTCACCAATGGAGATGGTCTAGCCCGTAAGATTATACAGGCTGCAGGCCCTCTTGTTGACAGGTTGTGTGATGACCACGTACATAATCATGGCCTACTCCCGCCTGGACAGACCATGATGACCAGCGCTGGTGACCTTCCTGCAGATATAATCATTCATGCTGTGGGTCCTCTCTATAACTCTGAAGATCCTGAGGAGTCAAGATCTACCCTCAGGTCCACTATTCGTTCTATACTCTTCCATGTGGGTACAATAGATCCTCAGGATATGCCCAGACGTACGTTGTCTATACCCCTAATATCTTCTGGTATTTTTGTGTACCCCCTTGGCCCATGTATGCAAGAACATGTGTCCTCTTTGAAAGATGGCTTAAAAACTCTGGACCACAGACTGAACTCTGTACGCATCGTTTGCATCCGCAGTCCTGCGGTGGAAAGAACCATGACTCTGGTAGCTCAACAGTTGACCCATGTTTTGCCTAATATCATGGATATGCCCAACCGACCATTGGACAGTGCTCCTTTGCCACCTGAACATATTGCCACTGGATATGGATCTGAGGAAGCCTCTCGCCTTCCAGATTCTCAGACTGTCCCTGGACCCATGTGAGGAGTTAAGTATCAGCCTTTCAGCCCTACACAAATAGATGCTTTGGTTTCTAAGCTCCCAGATCCAGACAAACATCCTATGCAGTATGTACGGCGTATGGAGCAGACCCGTAAGGCCTATGGGGCAACCTGGACGGATCTATCAAGTATAACCTCTGTGAAAACAACAGAATACTTTCTGCCCACCATTGAAAAAGCATTGGACCCAGCTAAGGCAGGTGCACATAACACTTATGAATCTGGCCTCGAGTATATAAACAGTTAACGGCTTGGGCGCAGGACCGTTTGTCTGATCAAGCCGGATCCATTCAAGATGTGCAGCAGGAGACAGATGAAAGTGTGGAAAAATATGCTGCCCGGTTAAATATGCACTTTGAGGACCTGGGGTATAGCTCTCACATTAAAACACAAGCCACTTTGTTGGTCTACTCCTTTATCAATGGCCTTCAGGACAAATTGAAGGACCAGGTTCTATTAACACGCCCTGAAGTGTTTAGTGCGTCTTTCCCAGATGCTATAACCATTGTCAAGGCCTTCCAAAAACCCCAACAAAAACAAGAAAAAGAGGCCAAGTACAAGAAAAAGACTGCCACCACTCCCACCATGGTTTACCAGACACAGGAAGATTACCCACCACCTTCACCAAGGAATCAACCAGGAATTAAGTGGGTAATGGTCGGAGGCTCTGGGGATGACTCACCACCTCAGCAAAGAAGACAGGATTATCGGCAGGACAGAAGGCAGCCTCGCCGAGGTAGAAGACCAATGCGTGATCAGGATGGCCGTATGTTATGCTGGGAATGTGGCAGCCCTGACCATGTCCGAAGAGATTGTCCAAACCCTAACCACAGGGACAATAATCCTGACAACAGATATTATAATAACTACGGTAGGCCACCCCCACGCCAATGACGGGGAGGCCAACCAGTGTCCACCTTCCCGGCTACACATCCTTCTGCAGCCTGTGGAACAGTCACCTTACAGGTGGACCATCAACCTTTGAAGTTCCTAGTGGACACTGGGGCGGCCACTTCTGTCATCTCTTCTACACAGCTTCCTTCATCGGTATCTCTATCCTCTGAAACTCTTACATGTGTGGGAGTAGAAGGTCAGCGGACTGCTTCCCCGCTCACCGTCCCAGTGTCTGCAGGACCCTTTACTGGAGTACTTATGAGGTTCTTAGTTTCTGAAACCTGTCCTGTCAACCTACTTGGAGCCGATCTACTCGAGAGGATGAAAGCTACCATTACCTTTGGAGAGCAAGGTATGGAACTCCTCCTACAGGACCCTAATTCACAACAGGGCACAGAAGATCATTGTGTCTTGAAGGCTTTCCCTCTGATGATGATGACAATACAACCAGAAACTTTCCCCAAGGGTTTTCTAGATCCTTCCCGGTATCCAGACTCTCTGTGGTCTAACGGTCCAGAAGATGTAGGATTACTACAAGTACCACCAGTCAAAGTATATTTAAAGCCTGGACATCAGTATCCACGTTTGCCCCAGTACCCTCTCAAAGCTGCACAAGAATATAGCCTGGGTGCTCAAATTTCTTCTCTTCTGAAGTCTGGAGTTCTGATAAGATGTGTATCACCCTGCAACACACCTTTGTTCCCAGTCAAGAAGAAAACCGCTCCAGGAGAACCCACAAAGTACCGGCTGGTACAGGACCTCAGAGCAGTCAATGCTGCCACCATTCTGGAGACTCCTGTGGTACCTAACCCAAACACCTTGTTGTCTCAGGTACCAACAACGGCAACATTGTTCACCGTCATTGACTTGGCCAATGCCTTCTTTAGTGTACCCCTACATGAAGACTCCTGGTTTCTTTTTGCCTTCACTTTCCAGGGCTCATAGCTTACATGGACCAGGACCCCACAGGGAGCTCAAAACTCACCTAATCAATTTACACAGGCCATGAAACTGGTCCTGGAGCCTTGGATACAAGAAAACCCACATGTTACTCTTCTACAATATGTGGATGATCTTCTACTCTGTGGGACTGATGATAATTTGGAAGAGGCGTCCATATCTCTTCTAATGTTCCTTCATTCAGCTAACTGCAAGGTCTCACAGAACAAGGTACAATGGTGCCAACTGAAGGATGTCTTCCTAGGCCACTGCATATCGCAGGGAGCCAGACACTTGACTGAAGAAAGGAAGCAGGCCATTCGAGAGATATTCTACCCTGAGACTTACTCTGCTATGCAGACCTTCCTTGGACTGATCACCTACTGCAGACAGTGGATTCCCGATGCCTCCAGACTCATGCAACCCTTGTATGACTGTCTCAAGAATGGAGGCCCAGATTGGCGAAATGCCCCGGATCCATCTGTCTAGAACAACAAAGACAGTGTTTCAACCAACTCAAGGAGAGTGTCATCTCTGCTCCTGCCTTAGGCATCCCGGATTACACTCAATCCTTTCATCTCTTTGTGTCTGAATCCGGGGGACACGCATCTGGAGTTCTAGCTCAACGTCATGCTGACAAGTACCGGCCTTTAGGCTACTACTCAGCTCGTCTGGATCCTGTGGCTCGTACGGCCCCAACTTGTCTCAAGGCAGTCCATGCTGCTCATATTCTTCTGGACAAATCTGCTGATGTTGTTCTTGGACATGATTTGGTCATACAAGCTGGCCATGACCTTTCTGTTGTTCTACAACAAACCTCTTCCAGACACCTTACACATCAGCGACATCTCAGATTGCAATGCTCATTGCTGCTGCCTTCTAACATCACATTCAAGAAATGTACCACCATAAATCCTGCCACTTTGCTTCCACCTTCTGGGGGGGAAGAAGAGCTTCCCTGCACAGGACCTCATGATTGTCTGGAAATTCTGAAACTGGAAACATCCACCCCAGAAAATATGGTGTCACACCCGCTTCTTGACCCAGCCCTTCACTTATGGACTGATGGCTCTCGCTTTGCAGACCTTCAAGGCAAATTTCACACGGGATATGCAGTTACCACAGAAACAGAGGTCCTCATGGCTGAGGCTCTACCACCTCATATGTCAGCACAGGAAGCTGAACTGGTGGCTCTCATAGAGGCCTGTCATTTGGCAGCAGGAACAACAGTCAATGTCTACACAGACTCAAGATATGCACATGGCATCTCAAATGACTTTGGATTCTTGTGGAAAACAAGAGGATTCATCACGGCTGCGGGAACACCAGTAAAACATGCGGTATGGATCAAGGCATTGATGGAGGCCTTGGAAGAACCCTCCCAGATTGCTGTTGTCAAGGTCAAAGCACATGGAAAACTGGACTCAAGAGAAGCCAGGGGAAACCACCTGGCAGACCAGGCTGCCAAAGCTGCAGCAATGAAGAATGTGTCACCAAAGTGGCAGGAGAAGATGGAAGAATCAGAGAGAACTTCACAAGCTGTGGTGATGGCCCTTACCAGGGCAAAAGCTAAAGAACAAGCTGCTCAAGCCCATCTTGATCACCAAGCAAGAAAGAAAAGGAGGCAAATGATTGAAGCTGACGAAGTGGGAACATTTGGACCGGCATTCAAGCCCACAGCTTGCAAGGACGCCAGAGGAAAAGCTGTGGGAAGAACAAAGGAAGACCCCTATCGAAGAAGTGAAACAATGGAAAGCAGCGGGGCCATGGGATCAGGCCCATATCCTCCTTTCTATAAAATAAAAGGAAAGCCTTGCCTGCCCAGGCGAATGTATCCAGCTGTGGCTGCATGGGCCCATGGACCTACTCACAGGGGGAAGAATCAAGCCCTAGCCTGCATTCAGAAGCTATACTTTGCACCTGGGATTTCCTCTGCAGTGGCTGCATACTCAAGATCAGACCCGGGCAAGGGGCGGCCCGCGGGCCGCATCCGGCCCGCCGGCTGTCAGTGACCGGCCCGCGGAGGCGCTCCGGCAGTCTCAGGGCCCCGGCATCAGCTGGCACAATACTTACCTCTCCCGTGCCTCCGCTGCTGCAGCTCCGGGCTCCACCGGCGCTTCCTCTCACAGCCGGCCGCTGAATGACGTCATCATTCAGCGGCCGGCTGTGTCAGAGAGCGGGGACGCTGGACAGGTAAGACGTGTCTCTGTGTGTGTCTGTGTGTATGTAGTGCGGTGCTTTGTGTGTGTGTGTGTGTGTGTATGTATGTATGTGAGAGAGTGCTTATGTGCTGTCTGTGTGTGATGATGGGCAGGCATTGCTGATAATGGGGAGGCATTGATGATGGGGAAGGCATTGATGATAATGGGGAGGCATTGATGATGATGGGGAGAATGATGATGATGGAGAATGGGCAGGCATTGATGATAATGGGCAGGCATTGATGATGGGGAGAAGATGACGATGGGCAGGCATTGCTGATAATGGGGAGGCATTGATGATGATGGGGAGAAGATGATGATAATGGGCAGGCATTGATGATAATGGGCAGGCATTGATGATGGGGAGAAGATGATGATGGGCAGGCATTGATGATAATGGGGAGGCATTGATGATGATGGGGAGAAGATGATGATAATGGGCAGGTATTGATGATAATGGGCAGGCATTGATGATGGGGAGAAGATGATGATGATGATGGGCAGGCATTGATGATGATGGGGAGAAGATGATGATAATGGGCAGGTATTGATGATAATGGGCAGGCATTGATGATGGGGAGAAGATGATGATGATGATGGGCAGGCATTGATGATGATGGGGAGAAGATGATGATAATGGGCAGGTATTGATGATAATGGGCAGGCATTGATGATGGGGAGAAGATGATGATGATGATGGGCAGGCATTGATGATGATTGGGAGAAGATGATGATAATGGGCAGGTATTGATGATAATGGGCAGGCATTGATGATGATGGGGAGAAGATGATGATAATGGGCAGGTATTGATGATAATGGGCAGGCATTGATGATGGGGAGAAGATGATGATGATGATGGGCAGGCATTGATGATGATGGGGAGAAGATGATGATAATGGGCAGGTATTGATGATAATGGGCAGGCATTGATGATGGGGAGAGATGATGATGATGATGGGCAGGCATTGATGATGATGGGGAGAAGATGATGATAATGGGCAGGCATTGATGATAACGGGCAGGCATTGATGATGGGGAGAAGATGATGATGGGCAGGCATTGATGATAATGGGGAGGCATTGATGATGATGGGGAGAAGATGATGATAATGGGCAGGTATGTATATATATATATATATATTATATATATATACTGTATATATACAGTATTGGTAGAACGGAGTTAATTATATTAGTCCGGCCCTCTAAAACCATCCCAATTTCTCATGCGGCCCCCTGGCAAAATTAATTGCCCACCCCTGCTCAAGATCCTGCTCTGTCTGTGCCACCTGCAATCCAATGGCCACGGAGCGAGTCCCTTTCCAACATCTGGCCAAACCAGACTATCCCTGGCAGAGAATACAAGTTGATCATATTCAGATGCCAAAATCAGGGAAATATGAATATGTTCTTGTGGCTGTGGACATGTTCTCTGCCTGGCCAGAAGCCTACCCAGTCACCAACATGACTGCCAAAACCACAGCCAAGAAACTGATCATTCAAATTGCCTGCAGATTTGGAATCCCTGAAGTGATAGAGTCAGACCAAGGACCAGCCTTCACCGCAAGTGTTTACAAGGAACTCTGGAACATGCTGGGGACAGACTTAGGTCTCCATACTCCATACCATCCAGCCAGCTCAAGCAAGGTGTAGAGAATGAACTCCACCCTCAAAACCCAACTCCTGAAAATGACCCAAGATCACCCCCTCCCCTGGCCTGACCTCCTACCCATAGTGCTGTATCACATTAGGCACACTCCCCAGGCCAAACATGGGTTGACTCCCTATGAGATTCTGTTTAGTGCCCTCCCAAGATAGGAGACATCAGGCCCCAAGAGCTATCTGAAACTAATGATAAAGTGGTAAAATTTGTGATTGCTTTGTCTAAAGAGTTGACTAACACCCACTCTACAGTGTCTGCTTCTCTCCAGAATCCACAGGTGACACGGTGCACGACTTCTCGCCTGGTGACCTTGTGTACGTGAAAAAGTTTGTGCGGAGAGACTGCCTTCAGCCCAGATTCGAGGGTCCCTACACCGTGGTCCTGACCACCCTACTGCTCTGAAGCTTGAGGGCAAGAACATCTGGATTCACGCCTCTCACTGCAAGAAGGACAGGACTAGTCAGCAGTCATGAATCTTCTGTTACATATCCTTTTGAGCTGTACCCCCATCTCCAGTAGTATCAGCCAGTTATCTACCCTCTGGGTTAATACTACACCCCCTGTGGTCACCTTTAAGTTCGACCTCTGTCAAATATTTAACTGTGATAGAAGAAAACAATTCTGGGGATCAGCGCATCAGACTTGGGGGGAAAGCGACTTTTTATATTTGTGTAACCCGCCCTGGGAATGAACATTGTTATTATTGGTCAGATGTGGGATGGAATACAGGGAAAGATTGGGGGTATAAACCCAAGGAAGCAATGGATAGAAAAGATGAAAATGGCAGATCTCTGCTTGTGAGAA